>JABXWE010001606.1:0-23784 GCA_014611495.1 Limonius californicus | reverse complement strand
GAATGAACTCCATTCTAGTCTTAAAAGTAGTGCGAGAATAATGTCATTCTAATGCCGAAACAGAGAAATATTTTTCTAGTTTGTATATATTGTAATCTACCATCGGATTTAATATTTGTAGCTACTTCTGATACACCCTGTATATAGCAGCCTTCCAATGTTTCATTGGTTGCTAGTGTGCATTCGCCATAACTTCCTTATAATTGAATTAAAATAATATTATTTAAAAATTGATTTTTTTAAGTTCAATATTTTGAAAACGAGAGTGATTTCAGAAGCTGCAATGCTATCTAGTTCTTTTTCTTATACCATTTTGAGATCATAACTCACAATTCTTCTTCGGGTAGATTTTTTGGAAGTCTTCTTTCAAACTAAAATAAATGATAAAATAATGAGTAACTGCTGCTACTTTGAAAATAGCAGAATTTCTTAGTAAACAACTTACCCAGGTTGTACATTTTTATCAATATCGTTTCTAATAAACTTTCTTATGTAGTTTCTTCGCATAACACTTTAACAGCAGAAAATGTTTGAACTAATATGTCAACTTAAAGTACTATCCATGGCTGTTGGTATTACACGATTAAACCCTAGACAAACAAACTTTTCTTCCTTAAATCTGTACCACACAAGTCAGATCTTGTATTAAAAATAGATTATAAGAAGTAGACCGTATAATGATTGCGGTTTAAGGTAGGAGGACCTAGTGGGCCACTACAATGGCAAGAATCGCAATGATATAAATTAGTTTGATAGAGTTTCCTGGCCTCTAATATTTTAATAATCTTGGAAACGCTTCGTTTTTACCGTTGCTTACGTTTTATAAATGCTGCTATAGTAGCCCTTCAGGGCAATTGAATGGCGTATTTGTGTTTGAAAAAGTGAGTCTTTACTTCCAATAATATTTGTAATTCATATATATCCGTGAAGTTATAATATCCTGACTTCACCTATAATATAGGAAAGCAAAATATTACGATGAATAATCTTTTTCTATTGCATGCGTAAAAA
Source organism: Limonius californicus (assembly GCA_014611495.1). NCBI lineage: Eukaryota > Metazoa > Arthropoda > Insecta > Coleoptera > Elateridae > Limonius > Limonius californicus. The sequence goes on along the minus strand of JABXWE010001606.1, from coordinate 22,773 downwards.
AAGTTACGTAATATTTTCAGAAACGACCAGACCTACATCTCATTCTCCTTCATCTCTAGGCTTAGCGTTAGCACTCGTTATAAATTACAAAGTTAATATTCAAACTTTCTAAACTTTCTTCCTAGGCAACTTGAAATGAAACCGTTTTAACTTCTGGAAACTAATCCTAATTTATCACGTTTCAGTGTTCAAGAAATAGACGGACAATATTTCGAAAGCTTCACCGCTTTAGCATGGAAGCAAGAAACTCAACGCCAAAACGCCCTGAAATCAGCCGAAACTGCGGCTTCAGAACCACCGCCTCAAGAAATGGACTTAGGTATAACTCCCATAGATTACAGTACACCGCAAAATGAAAAAGATAAGCTGTACGTGGAAATGCTCTACACAATTGCTAACGCGGTAGGTGTAAAAACATTTTTTTTAATCATTCTCAACCATTTTTAAACGGCAAGCGCTGTAAATGTAAAGCGTCCGTTTAGCAGATTCTTATTTTTTACGATAGGTCGGAGCGCCAGCCCCAGGAGGACAATACGCACATTATAAAGAAGACCTTTATCTTTACGGCCAAAGAGCTTTCGGGGTGCCTCCGGATCGACATTACAGAATGCTCCACATGGCCGGAGAGGAAAAGCCACCCATCGTAGTTCTTAGTCTGGTCGTTATCGAAGCCGAAGGCTTAGAAGCCAAAGATGCCAATGGTAAGCTTTCGGAGTCCCTAACGAGTTTATTGCAGACACAATGACCCAATTTGTAGTAACAATCTCACTTTTCGCCTTCTCAAGATTAGACACAAATGTCGACACATCAGCCACTGATTTAATTATTTTCGTCCCTTTGAAATGAAATTTCTTCGCATATAAAGGAAAATTTATTAAAGAAAACTTCGTTATCAAGCTCAAACATGAAAAACGCGAGAGAACTTTAATTAACATTAACATCATCAAAAGTAAAGATTCAAATAAACAGCATTCTTTCCTCGTTGGCTTTTGTAACTCCACATTTTAATATTTTTGGTAAAAAAATAATTTATCGTGCTGTAATTAATATATATGTAGCAGTAGAAACACCTACTAACCGTGTTTTATCAACTAAAGCACATTTAAATGCTAAATATATGCCTAAACGTGCAGTAAGGAACATAAACACATTCTAATTTCCTCTTCCAATTTACATGAAACCATGTCAATTTCTTGTTTTAAACCATCATTAGAATCTATTTATTATGTAATTTTATTCTATACATGATTATATCAATACAGGGTTATTTACGTAGAATATTAAGTATACGTATACGTTTTATGCAACACATTTTAGAAGTCATCATTCTCCTCCTCAGTTATCTATCGTAGGTTTGTCTCCACACTATCTCCTTCCACCTTTTTCCCTTTTCGGTCAACTTATCAGTGCGATATATTTGTTGCATTGCATGTCATTTATTATCTGGTATGTACTGCATCCTTGGTCTTCCTCGTATATTTCATCATTCTATTGCTCCCTTTACAATAATCTTAAATATTCCTACTCTTCTCATGATATGTTCCAAGAACACACACATATACAGAGTTAATCAAATGTAAAAAAACGTTGGGCGCCACTTTATTTGTCACGCCTTTAATCTTTACTATTTACAAAAATTGGTTGAATTACAAAAACAACCGCATCACTCCGCCACTGTTTAGGTAGACAATTACACATTGACAGATGCCAGATTCCCGGAAACCCAATCGAAGAAGGAGTAGGTTCAAAACAATTAATTAATAGGCGCCACCGACTTATAATTTTCTAGTATCGTCCAAGGTGGTAAATGAGAAGTCGGACCCCAAGAAAAATAATCACCTACCTTTATTTGAGGTATATCTGTCCTTTACGTAGACTTAAATCCAAATAATTCGTCGTAACATAAAACACAAGTTGCAACCAAATTTCTGTTTACTTAATAAACCCATAAAACCCCTTTACAGTGCTAAATTTCTGTGCAGAACAATGATTTAAACTAAAATTGGAAGTCCGAATTTTACGTTAATCTACCGGGATATAACGAAAATTAACGTGGCAAACTCAAAACAAGTTTTAGGACCTGTATTGCGCTACCCAACAATATGCTAGAAATTTTTAGCACATCCCGTAACTTCGAAGGCCTTCGCGTCACGAATACATGCGTAAACAACGATCAAAAACTATCGTCGAGGCGTGAACTCTTACAACGCAATATCAATCCACTATTGGAGTACCCTGTATATCTGCTTTACGTAAAATTGGAATATAGAATATTACAATCGTATTTCATATCTACACGTAACCCCAATTAAATCCCAATGATACAAGTCGTTGACCCAATTCAATTAATAAATTAATTCTTAAATAAACATAACAAAATCGTGACCCACAAGTCAAGGTTATACAGTTTTTAAAATTTGCACTTCCCTTGATCAGCTGCAATCAGCTCGTCCATACACCAAACTCTGTATTGATAGGCCCAGGTGTTCATTCGGCTCGGAAAAACCCTCACAAGGTTACACGGCGAGGACAGCGTATCATTTTTCGCACGACGTAGAAATGTAGAGTTTTTCTACTGCGTCGTCTTAATTTCTGGAAGTCCCGATGTACGACTTTTTGCCTAATTAAATTTATTTGAGATTAGGATTCAGGTTCTGGAGATTACGATAAGACAACAATTTTTGGCTATAACCAACTCACCAGTTGATGGACTCTGGCATAACACCAAACCAAATCTTCTTTACCGGAGTAAATTCTATATTGGACAAATACTTTCCTGGAAAATTGTTTCCCTTCAACTATGGGAAAAGCTCCTTCGTGAAGTGACTCTCAAAGCGGAAAACTAATTCCCAATCGATAAACGATTTCAATAAATAATTCACTATTCACAATAAACGTCCGGTAAGGTTGACAATGTTTAACCCACTGCTAATTACGGGAACCTGTTTTTTAGAATCTCCTATCTCCCCAAAATTTTAAACTCAAAACCGCTCAGCATCGTCTTGCCTGAACGAACTTCGAAATATTAAAAATTCCTAAATATGTAAAACGGGTTGCCTTCTGTTAGGCGCGAGAACACACATCCGACGCCCAACCCACATAATGAAAATAAACCCAACCCAAACCAAAAATATAAAGTGAAAACCACAACCCAACCCCACATAGAACACAACTATTCGGACGGCAGGAAGGAACTCATTCCAAACCCAGGGGCAAAGTAACACCACCAAAGGGATCGAGATAGTCCCTCGCTGCTGGATGGAAATGCTACGCCGCTGAACTGCTCGTCAACCTATCGTAGCGTACTTCCACTACTAGAAATGTTCAGAACTCCCCCCTTCATAGTACCATCCAAATACCCAACCCTAAGACAAAATTCCTAAACTATTACCGGAATCACGGCATTATCAAAAAAAAATAAAAATTGATAGGATCGACTATTCAGAACCAACTACTCTTCAGCTAGGGACCGACAAAAAACCTCTCTAACAGGAATGTATAAAGATTGGGAACAACTCCCCGGGAATTCACATCACACTATCAATGCCTAAGAACTCCACAAATGTGTCTTGGATACCAATCGGGAAAAACTCCCAAGTCCTAAATGACTCACAAAATTCCTCCAAGAACACGTACACCTACTGTGAAACACAACTATAACCAACAGTCCAATCCAACCACCCCAGCCAAAGACTAGACAAAACAAAAAAAGAAATCCAAATAGTGACCTACCCTACAATGCCCAATCAACCACCCTAATTATATATAAGGAAAAAATAAATAGATGTTGAAGCCCTATTGTGACCTACCCTACAATGCCCAACCAACCACCCTAATTGTATATAAGAGAAAAAGAAATAGATACTGAATCCCTAATTGTGACCTACCCTACAATGGCCCACTAACCACCCTACTTATATATAAGGGAAAAAGAAATAAATGTTGAAACCCTATTGTGACCTACCCTACAATGCCCAACCAACCACCCTAATTATATACAAAGGAAAAAATATGTCGGATTCGAAAATGATATCGCCAATGTTGCCACGTCTTCAGTTTTTCCGAAATTCCTGTGAACTTCATTATTTCGAATAGAGCACCCTATATATTTTTATAACATTCGATAGGGAATTTTTCAATGAGATCATTGATATACCATTTGATATTTTTATTTTCAATAATACCAGAGATATCTCAAAAAAAACGAACAAAGTACTCTTGAATAATCAAATTTAACTAAAACGAGGAGAGGCTACTCATTTAAGTAGGTGTTCAAATTGTTGGCTATTGACTGTCTGGCAATGAGGTAAACGATTATGCACTGCATCTACACTGTTTCTGATGCGTCCTTGTGGAATATCCTCCATCACCCTTCGGATAACAACTTTCAAAAGTTCGAGATTATCTGGTCTTCCTCTGTATACGATATTCTTAACATGTCCCCATAGAAAGAAATCTAATCGTGTAAGATCCGGAGAATGCGCTGGCCATTCGAAAGTCCCACGTCGTCGTCCTATCCAACGGTTTCTGACGATGTCATCAAGATATTGTCTTACACTACGTGCAAAATGCGGTAGCGCCCCATCTTGTTGGAACCAAATGTTATTACGTACACCACCATTTCCATCGGGGAACAAATTTATCAACGAAGGACAATTTCATTCTGTAACAACATGAGATATCTGTCACTATTCAATGTTCCTTCAATAAAGAATGTCCAATAATTTTGTCGTCAATGATACCAGCCCAAATATTCAATTTCTTGGGGAATTGTGTATGGCTTTCTTGGGACCAATGAGGATTCTCGAAAGCGCAGTATCGACAATTCTGCCTGTTGACCGACCCAGATAGACAAAAACTGGCTTCATCGGAGAACAAGATATTCGTAATGAAGTTATTACCTCTCTGCATTAAAATTTCACAAAGTTAATTCCTTCTATCAGAATCAATCAATCACTCAATCAGTTCGTGGATCAAATTCACTTTATACGGCTTCATGTTCTCCTTCTTCAAAATTTTCATCACCGACATTCGACTTATTCCATTATCTAAGCCTAATTGAGTTGAAGAAGTATGTGGTTGGTCCACGGCTGAAACTAAATACAACATTTAGTGCTTTTTCAGGAGTAGTTGCTGTTTTTGGACGTCCCGATTTCAGAATATTCTTCACATTCCCAGCATGCTCAAATCGTTTCAATGTGTTGGATACTGTACTTCGTGATATAGGATCTCGATCTGGGTGAGTCGCATTGAAGAGACTTGAAAGTTCTTTCTGAGTTCTCCTTCTATGTCCGAAACCAATCATCATCAATATCTCAATACGGTATCTTTCCGAAAGTAACATACTTATTATTATCGAAAAAGTTATGTTGTTTCACAATACGATCAAGGAAATTGTAACTTAGACTTGATGCAGTCAAGAAAAGTATTGACAATCCGCCAAAATACTCTAATAATTAAGATATTGACATTTCTAATCAGCCCTCTCGTTCTAATCAGCTTTAATAGCTCAGGAATACTTCGTTCGTATTGAGATATCTCAGTTATATTGAAAATAAAAATATCACATGGTATATCAATGAACTCGTTGAAAAATTATCAATCGAATGTTATAAAAATTATATAGGGTGTTTCATTTGAAATAATGCTATAGCGTTTGAGTACACCTTCCGATTCCCAATTACCATTTCCTCTTGCTAGTATATAATCCTTCATGCAAATTACACGCCCTCGTAGCTTTTCTTATTCCTTCTCTCTGCTGTTGATCATTGGGTTATATATATTTTATGTTCTTTTCTTACTAACATTTTTACTTCATACTATCTCATCTTAGACAGGTTATCACTTTCTTACTTTTTATCACTCTCTTTTTAGTCTGTAGATCGTCTTATCCCATTTTGTCTAATATAACTCCCAAGATTTATATTTATCTGCGGCCTGAATTCCTATACTATCTTCTAAATTCAATCTAGGATTATTGACGTTCATTCCAATATATAAGTATTCCGTTTTCTCTAGGTTAATGGTGAGACCACATTTTGTGTATTCTTCTTTGAGTTTCCGGTTCACATACCCGAAACCTTTTTGTCCTGGGTCATCACCACCTGATCGTCTGCAAACTGAAGTGTGCATATACTCGTGTCTCCTATATTGATTCCAATTTCTCTACATTTCCTCTTCAACATTCATAGACATTTGCATGTATATTTTAAAAAGCGTTGGCGTGATGCAGCATCCCTGCATCAATCCCTTTAGGATTTCTATTTCTTTTGTTAATATTATCTGTATATCTCCCGTTCGCTGGTGCTCTTTTTATTTCCTATCCATTGCTACCGCATACTAATAACTTTGTTTTAGAGTGATTTATCTTCATGCCATACTCCCTTGTCAGTATATTGTCCATTTCATTGAGCGCTGCTTCCAGGTCCTGTGCAGTTGTTCCTAATATAACGACATGGTCTGGATGTCTTATCATCTGTAATTTTTCTCCTTGAATTTTAACACCTATATTTAATTGAATAAGTATTCAGTGCGTCTATTTACCAATTAAATGGCAGGGCTTTCTTAATTTTAGCTACTGTTTGTGCGTTTCCCAAGTTTATTATTGGTTTTTGTTCAGGGTAGAGGATTTTTCTGACGTTTGTATCTCTGCTTTTGATACCCGCCTTTCGAGAACCTCAAACAGCACATCCCACATTCCGTCGAAAACCTTTTCCATATCGACAAATGCGATGTATGTATTTTTAACTTCCTTTATTCTCTTCTCTACTATTAATCTTCGAACTACTATCGCTTTCTTTGTAATCGAGTTTCTCTTGAATACAAACTGATCTTCTGTGAGTTTGTCCTTCTATTATTCGCTCTATTCTTCTGTATACAATTTTTGTTAGTATTTTCGATACATGTTCTACTGAGCTGATTGTACGATAGTTCTTACATTTATCTGCCTTTTCTTTTGGAATCGGTATTATTATATTATTAGTAGAGGCTTTCGGCAGTAGCACATTATATGATATAGTAACTAATGGATGTTTCTTCCTATCCGTTTTATAATTGCGGAGATTAACCGGACCCCTTATTTTCCCTCAAATTTTGAACTGTTTTTCAATATTCTGCTTTGTAGTCTTCATCTCTTTCTTCTTCGGGTTCTACTTCATCATATTCTACCCTCTCTTCGTTTACACACAATTGATTAAATATTATTTCCTACTGTCTGAGATTTCTTTCTGTTCTAGTAGATTTTTTCCATGTTCGTTCATCAGCTACCCAATTAATAATTTTTCTAGATTCAGTAAAGAATATTTCTGCTATTTTACAGGCCGTGCCATTGTCCCAGTCTGAAAAGTTCTTCTACTTCCCCACATTTTTCTTCTATATATTCTTCTTTTACTATTATCAAATTTCTACTAATTCTGTTTCTGAGCTCTCTATATTGTTGTTGTTCCCCGTCTGTTTTGATGTTTATCTCTGTTTTATTAGTTCTATTATTTCACGGTTTCGTTTTCTCACGATTGTCTCTACCAAATACTGTATATACTGCTGCCATAATGTTTTTCTGCCTTTAATTTAGAATGAATACTATAATAACGCATCTATGACTGTACGAGTATATTGTTGATATATATTAGAAGCATATCATATTTCTCGTCGTTGTTATACATTTTATTTCGTAGGACTGCCATTATTTTATAAAACATTTGCCACCTAAACAAGAGGAAGATTCCAAATTATTATATTAAGGAGAGCTATGACTTGTAATAGTATATTATACACCAAGGTAGAAAAGTCTACTATTATAGCCCGAGGGCTAAGTTTAGATCCCGAGGCGCGTAGCGCCGAGGGATGTAAGGCCCGAGGGCTATAAGACTTTTCTACCGAAGTGTATATACTTTTTTTTTCACTACTAGTAACATAAACTCTTATAATTGTCAATTTAATGACTATTTTAACTTAAACCTGTATTTATTTCAAATTATAAAACAAATGGCAGTTTTTTGTTTTGTTGGTATGACAGTTGTTTGAAAATGGTTAATAAAGTTTGACATTAAAGTTTATTATACTTTTTTTTGAGTCTTTTAGTAAGTTTTTTTGTGGCTGCTTTGTTAAAATGACGAGCGAAGCTATAAACTGTACACCGCCCGAAATGCGGGAAATTGCAGATCAGGTACGGCGCGAAAAACGTATATTCAAATATATCAAAGATTTTAAAATTAAATTAATTGTTTTAAACAACGATTTCAATGCATAAAATACCATTAAATAGAATTTCCCCATAATACTTGATCGTGCTATAACAAAATTCTCTTTGAAATTGTCTCACAGGATACTCAAAAAATATAAATTTGTTCATTATACACCAGTGGTTAATAATGAAAAATTATTTACATGTCACTGCGCCAAGGTAGAGAAATTGAATTTCACGGCATTCTAATATGTGTCAAAATGCTACGCCATATTACTAGTAGTGAAAAAAATTGTTTGCGTAAAAACATATCTGTAGCCTAATTAAATTATGTGAATGACCCTGTACATAGAAGATGAAATCAAAATTAATATTTAAAAACGTTAGCCCCGGGGATTTGTAATTTGTTTATCTGTTCAAATCCGCAATGGGGCCTTTTACTCCGTATGTAGTTACACCAGCCTTCCTGTAATAATTTATGAGTATATACGCGAGAGCGCTGTAAGTTTAAATAAATGTCCACTTCTAGGACTTGCAATCGGCAAATTCTAGTTTGAAACCTCGCAGGAGCTTATTTTTTATTTAAACTTCATGTAATGTAATAAAATGAATTAAATTTACTTATAAATAATTAATCTATATGATATTCCACTTAAAATAAAATTGGCATTGTTATGGGCGAAACCAGACGACTAATATTTGTGTGCCCCTTAACGCGCGCCAAGCGTATAATAACCATTTAAAAATGTTACCATTATCATTAATTGGAGAAATTCGATCGAAAACGTCGTAATCTTATGTTACACCCGGCATACAACAGATATTATACAAAGGGATCTGGCTGCTGACATGTTTATAATTCAAACTGATTATATGAATAAACTTAGCAAGAATCAAGTTCATTCGCACTATCATTAATGAAGTATAGGAAATAATTGCTTTTATTCGCACAGGATGAAGTTCAACGAACAACAGATAAAATCAATATAGTTACGTAATGTTTACCTTATTATTTTTGAAGGTAAAATTCAGAAGATACATTCAAGTAGAATTTATTAGCAGAGGCAAAGGCGTTGCTTAGGCACTTCCCGAGAAGAAGTTACTTTTGCAGCATAACATCAGATGCCTTTATTATTAATTCAAAATTTTCTAAAACCTTAAAAATTGTCTATTTAAACAACGAAATGACATTACAGACAAGGGATGCAATTCATGAACAGCAATGCTAGAAGCAAATTATGCGAAGAGTGTTCATATTTAAACAGAAATGAATTTTGTGCAAAAAGGGTATTACAATATTTCGACAATAAAAGCTATATGACTTTTCGATATAGTCTCCCCGCCTAGTCATGTACTTGCACCACCGATCTGGAAACTTCGTAATAACTTCATAAAAAAAGTCTTTGCGTGTCCACTCTTGAACAACTTGTTTGACTGAAATCTTGTCCCTGCTAAATAGTTTTCAGTAGACCAAACATTTAAAAATCGGAGGGAGCAAGATCAGGACTGTATGCTGCATGTGGAAAAAGGTCCTACTAGAGTTTGTTTATGGTTTTATTTGTTCTTGAAGCTATTATCTTCATAATTGAAGAAACTAACAGAACTTTGTCTTCTCTTCCATTTGTACTTGATCTCCTGTTTAACTTTATCGGGTAAAATGTGATTAATAGTCTGCATTAATTACACGGCGTTCTGTAAAGAAGTCAATAAAGAGCACCCACTGAGAATTCCAAACAAAATGTTGCCATCGCTTTCGCAGCTGATAACACAGTTTTTACTTTCTATGGCTTTGGAGATGCGGTGTAACACCACTGCATGCTTGCACATACTGCCTTAGGAATAAAGTAATATATCCACGTTTCACCAATTGTCACAATTGAGTACAAACATCCAGCTACTTCTCTTTCATATCGCTGCGGTAAAGAAGAAGCAACTTACAAACGATTCAACTTGTGTTTTTCGGTCATCAAGCACGGAATCCACCTTACATACAAGTAACCCTCCTATAACACGGTAGATAAGTTCCTAGAAAATGCCGTGTTGTGTGAAACCGTGCTATATGAGACCCAGGGCAACAAAAAGGGGGTTAGGTTCCGAAAACTTATTAAAAACAAATATTTTTTTAATCCATACAAGCAACTTGTATTTTATTAAAAATATTAACATATGTATGTATAGCACAAAACGCAAAGAAATCAAATATAACTATTTTCATTTTGATAACCTTAATTTAATAAGTTTCTTCCTGATCACTGCTCTGTACAAGCAAACGTAATCATTTTTTCTCTTGAATAATATCATTTTCACACTCTGAACCTTTTCACTATTTGCGTTCTCTGCTCTTTTTTTTAAGGATATTCATTAACCAGTACAACACACTGTTTTCACTATCTGTAATAAGAAAGAGGTTTTGCTCTTTTTAAACATCTGTAATTTTAGTTTGTTTGCTGGACTTGACAAGGTCGTTTGTAGATTTCCTAGTATGGCAATTTTGCAGTTCTCTTTTGAATTTTCGGCTTCTTTCAGCGGAAGAAAAATGATTCTAGATTTTTAGCTAAGCCTAAGCTTTCCGTAATTTTGTTAATGTTAATTTATTACCTTCACAATCTTCATTACTGCTGTTCTCCTCGAATCGACTTCATTTACGACTTCTAATTCCATTTTCTTCGCCAATTTCTTCTTCTTTGAACTTCCTGAATAGCCATATCCTCAAAACCATCGCCTCCGATCGATTTAGCAAGATCTAATATGCCACCAATTTCTTTTTTTGACGATTCAAACCCGTTTTCTATTTCAACTGACGATGGGCAATTCTTTTTCCAACATGCATTTAACGTTGATGTTCCTTCTAGTTCCTTCAACGAGAAGGATATGATTTCGATATAGTGCTTAATTGAAAATTGCCTCCAAGCTTCCATTACACCAATTGATCTCGATGAAGTTATGTCTAAAATCCATTGTAATAATCTTCTGATGTAGTAAGTTTTAAGGGTATAAATAATACCTTGATCCAATGACTGGAGCAACGAAGTAGTGTTTGGTGGTAGAACCACTACTTGGGCGTTGGGATGACTCAAATCTTGTAGGTGACCTGGAGCATTATCAGTAACAGCACTTTGAAGTCCAAATTTTTCTTCTTTAAATAATTTTCAACCTCTGTCATAAAAGACTTTAAAATCCTTTCTCTAAATAAATCTCCAGTTACCCAAGCTTTTGAATTTGTTGTCCAATATACCGGTAAGGTGTTTTGATTTGCGCCTTTAAGTGCGAGGGAATTTGCCACATTTGCGAATCGAATTGATTCACCATTTGATTTGTAATAAATCGATTCGATATAACAATAAAATCCAAAATTTCAGATTTATCGAAAAATTAAAATCACTCAATATTACTGTTGAAATTGGGAAAACTGGTATAAATATTCCATGATTCAGGAAAGTACAGTTACAGTTACAGAATCCTGTAATATTATATAATATCAATTTTCCTATCCTCATTAGCGAATGGAATTGATTCACTATATTAGTAGTAAAGCGATTGGATATAAGAATAAAATCGAAAAACTTCAGGTTTCGCGATCCTAATAGCAAACCCGAAACTATAAAGCCCAAGTTTATCAAAAAAAAAACGGAATCACTTGTAATATTACTGTTGATAAAATTGCAAAAAACTCTTATAAATATTATATAACTAGGGTAGTATAGATACATTATATAGAAGAATCCTGTATGATATCAATGTTCCTATCCACATTTGTGAAGGGAATTGATTCACAATTTGATTCGTAGTAGACCGGTTCAATATAAGAATCAAATTCAAAACTTCAGGTTTTCTCGATCCTTATATCATTCCCAAAAGTATAAAACCAAAGTTTATCGAAAAATTGGAATCACTTGTAATATTACTGTTGAAATTGGGAAAAACTGGTATAATTGTTCTATAATTCAGCAAAGTACAGTTAGGGTAGACCGGGGCACAGTGAGACAATTTTTTCCTTAAATGCAATTACACAAAAAGCGAAATTCTCTATCAAACTTTTATTATTCTATTGATTACAAGTAACATATGGGTACATATTTCTGATAACAAAATTTAAACAAGTACTCTGGTTTATTTTAAAAACTAGTAATTATAGGAGAACAGTAAACGTCTCATTGTACCCCATACAAGGGGCACAGTGATACAGCCCCTGGGGTTCAGTGAGACTACTACCTTTTATAAGCTATTTTATTTAACGAACATCCAAAGTGCCAAAACTGATACCAAAGCTAAGAAATGACTGCTGTCGTTTCGTAGCTCCATTAACAGTTGGCTGTGGCAAAACAGTTTTAATGCCGTCTTTGTTAACAGAGGAAATGTCTGGAACATCAGGCAGAACAAACTTTCCAGATATCTTCTTGCTGGAACGTAGGAATGATATTTCATAATCACCATTTTCATCTTCCTCACTCAATATTTTACCAATATAATAAATAGGCTTAACTTGGCTAATCTTAAATTCTACCAACACATAATCTTGCATTTTGGGATTTCCTTCAAGTCCGTTTGTCAGATCAATCTCTTCAAATTCTTCGCTCAAATCATTATCATTGTCATCACACAAATTAGCTTCAGCTGTTCCGACATCACTTCCTGAAGTAGAATCGTCTTTTGTGGCTTTTCCAACCAAACGCTTCTTAACTTTATTTACCTCTTTTTTTACTACCTTTGGCTTCTTCTCTTTCCTTTCAGCTAATGCTTCTTTCTCTGGTGTGTCTGTTGCAATCATGCTGCGTCCTTTTTTACGTCCTCTGCCCCTTTTTGATTCATTTCCTCCTTCTGATTTTGGATAACCCCTAAACTCTGCAGGACTCACAAAGTTTTGTTGAGCTGATATATCTGGCTTGCTGCCAGTCGGACTTGCAGTTATGGTTGGTGTTAACGATGATACTGATGTTGATGGAATATGAAGTTCTGACATGCTAAGGTTTGGTCTGTCACTTGGTGCTACTTTCGATACTGGTGTTGATGGAAGAGAAAGTTCCGACATGTTAAGGTTTGGTTCGTCAGTTGGTGATGGAAATTCTGACACATTAGGGTATGGTCTGTCAGTTACAGAGCTGCTCAGAAAGTCTACTTCAGTGAAAGTGTGTTCATTAAAGGGATAGATTCCTGTTTTTCTGAATGAATTTATGATGTTTGAAGGAACCATGGCTCTCTGGTGAGCGTAATTGACAAATGAGGCAATCTCATAGATAGTGACTCTCGATGCCGGGTGGCTTACCATCCAGCTATCAACAGCGGCATCATAATAAGTCTTGAAAGGCTTAAATATCCCTACATCGAGAGGCTGCATGCGATGGGATGAATGTGGAGGTAAGGTTAAAATTGTAACTCCATGTTGCTTTGCAAGATCAGGTGCTGCTATGCTCAAGTGGCTCTCATGATTATCATATATGAGCAATGTTGGATTCTCCCGTGATGACTGAGTATGGTGGATATAATGTTTCAGAACCTCGACAAATAATTCTGTAGTCATCCATCCCGACGGGTTGGCAAGACCAAGTGCACCTGGGGGTCCATTAGCCATCATATGCTGTTTGTAGTTAACACGAGGAAATATTAATGTAGGTGGTATTGTATTTCCCACCGCACTCGCAATGCAGCAAACTGTAACGAGTGTTCCTTTCTCAGCACTGGTGCACTTCTGTACCAGCTTGCTTCCTTTTTCAGCTATTACCTGCAATGATAACAAAAAGAATTTAGTAAGTTTCTACAACTATACCTTTGTATTAGGTAGATATATCAATAAATTAAAAAGTGATTTTATTACTTACCCTGGGAGGTCTATGTACAGTTGACACACCGGTCTCGTCGAGATTATAAATTCTTGTTCCATCAGCAAATTTAGCACCTCTCTCGAGAATTCTCTTCAAGTTATTAAAAAACACGCCTACTGTGTAAGGGTTGAAAGCAGTAGCCCTTGCTATGCTGCATTGCTCCGGAGACCGAAGGCTTAGACGAGGGTGTCTCTTCATGAATCCCAAGTACCAGTCCAAGCCAGCTTTTGCTTCGTTTGCCCAGGAAGCTGGCATCTTTATTTCGTTCACAGAAGCCATTTGAAAGGCAAGCTTTCTGCATTCGATGGTCGTAATACCATAAAACATCTTGGAGCACTGCAAAATATAATTGGAGAGGGAATCCTCTTGCTCTGCTGTGAAAACCTTCCGATTAGCATAATTCGGTGTCATTCTAACATGTTCACCGGGCAGTGTTTTCTGTTTTTTTACATATCTAAAAATAATATAGCCTACTTAATAAATGCAGTAGGTAAATTTAAGCATAATACTTCTATCGTAATTAGTTTAACAGACAAATATAAGTGTAGTTCACATTTCAACACTACTAGACATACTTACCTAAATAGTGTTTGAAATGGTATATTTTTTTCTCTGGCAGCTATACGGAGGCTGATACCATCATCAACAACAGAGCGAACTGCATTTCTCATGTCTTCATCACTAAATGAGGCAAAATTAGTTTTTCTCGGTCTATTCCGCATGGTTCACGTCCTAAAGCTGAAATTAAATTAACTAATTGTTGGGTAAAATGGTAACATAGTTATAAAAGAATAATGTCTATTTACAATAAAACAATAAATAAATAATAAATTCACTTGTAAAAGTATATTAGTGGGGCAGTGTGAGACATCGTCTCACTCTGCCCCATTTCAAAATGTCCCACTGAACCCCACTCTGTGACGTCGCAAAAATGTATGAATCAAACTGACCTTTTATTGCATTATGATGCTTACAAATATTATTATATTGAAGCCCATACACTAGTCTATCATCATAAAAACTTGTATCACAATCACATGAAAAGCTAACCTATACAAAAAGAAACATTAAGATGAAAAAAATTTACTTACCACAACTAAAACAGAATTACATTCAATAACCGGAAAACAACACACACACGCCATTAACCAGCTGAGTGCAAATGATGGTAGTAGTAACACGTTTCAACTCCAGCGGCAGCACTTGTTTAGCGGCATTTTTAAAACTCAAAATAGCCAATGTCTCACTGTGCCCCTTGTCTCACTGTACCCCAGTCTACCCTAATTGAGATCCAAGGTAAAAAGTTTAAGGTAAAACTCGACACTGGGGCTGAAGTTAGCATAATACCTCTAATATTTTTCAAAAGGTAAATCATCAGTTTAAAATTAGAAGTACCGGATTTCTTTTGAAAGCTTTTGAGGTTTCTAAAGCTAAACCAATAGGAGTTGTTAATCTTCTGTGTAAATGTGAACAGAAAAACATATATGAAGATTTCGTGGTAGTTGATGGTGCCGACCAAATACTTACAGGAGGCAAGCATGTATCGCGTTAAATTTAGTAAAATAGTAAAATCAAATTTGTAGTGAATAATGCAGGGATTTTTAAAGGAGCAGGGAGATTTTCCAGGTAAAAGCTCAATTACTACCACAGATTACTTTGAGCCAAGTTGTCACCCATTAATTAGAGTGCCCTTAGCTATATGTGATCGTTTGAGAAAGGAATTAGATAGACTAGTAGAAAGAAAAGCAATTGCCAAAGTAGATGAAATTAACTCGAAGGCTAGCATCAACAGATTAGTTATTATAGAGAAAACCAACGGCAAACTTAGGTTATGTTTAGACCCGTCTGAGAAACAAATCATTAGAAATCCAAATTTAATGCGTACTGTAGAAGAAGTGTGTGCAAATATAGTAGGCAACAAGTTTTTCACAGTTTTTAACTTGTCAGAAGGGTACCACCACATCGAATTAACTGAAGAATCCTCGTGGAAATGTGTGTCTACACCCTTTGGAATTTATCGATTTTTAGTGCTACCGTATGGTCTAGCGAACTCACAAGATTTATTTCAAGAGCAGGTTGTTAAATATTTTGGAAATATAGAAAATGTTGAAATTTGTCATGATGATATGATTGGCACAGGTACTACAGAGGCAGACCATGATAGGGCAGTAGGGAAAGTAATTACTAAATCTAAGCAAGTAAATGCTCAGCTCAATAAAGATAAGTTTCAGTACAAAGAGGAAAAGGTTAAATTCATGGGGCAAATCTTTTCTGAAGAAGGCATGCAAGTAGACAGAGACCGCATAAAAGCACTGGTTGACTTGGAAAGCCCTACTGATAAAAAGAGCTTACAAAGAATTATTGGGTCGTTCAACTATGTTAGGAGATACATTCCCGACATGGCAGAACACATACATTGTCTGTGTCAGCTGTTAAAGTCAAATGTAGAATGGCAGTGGCTACCAGCCCATGAAACAGCAATTAAAAAATTAAAACAATTAATCACACATTCTCCAACTTTAGCACCATTGATAGTTCAAAAAAGATTGTATTACAATGTGACAGTTCAAAAAATGGTCTAGGGTGTTGTTTGTTCGAAAAATATGAAAACCAGCTATTTTTAAAATTAGTTGCGTGCGCATCTCGCACACTAAATGACAGTGAGCTAAATTACAGCCAGATTGAAAAAGAAATGTTATCAGTTTGTTTCGGTCAACAAAATTTCACGATTACATTTATGTGACCAAAGCCCACGTCCAAACCGACCACAAAGCAATCGTTTCGGTCATGAAAAAACCCATTTGTAAAATAGGATCTGTTAGGTTGCAAAGTTTGAGATTGAATCTCCTCAAATACTCACTTAATGTATATTATGTACCAGGCAAAGACTTGCATTTTGCCGACATGTGGCCTAGGTCCAGCTTAAAAAAATACAGAAAATGACCCTGAAATGATAGAAATGGTACATTCACTTTCACGTCATCTTCCAATGAGTGAAGAGAAAAGGTTAGAATTTAGAAAAGAAACTGCAAATGATTCAATTTTAAATGATATTGCAAATTATTACCATAATGGATGGCCTAAGGAAAAGCAAGTATCAAATGACATTTATGTGGAAAGTGGCATTGTGTTCTTGGACCAAAAAATCATTGTCCCCCAAAAGCTATTACATTTTATTCTGAACTTGATCCACAAAGGTCACATAGGTATAAGTAAAGCTACAACAAAGGCCAGGCAATTACTTTATTGGCATCAAATGTCTCTGGACAACAGCTCATTCATCAAAGCTTGTAGAACGTGCGAAAAATATTGTCCGCGTAACTTCAAGGAACCGTTATTGCCACATACGATCCCAAAACTATTATTCAATAAAGTAGGTGCCGATATCTTAGAATTTGCAAATAAGGCGTACTTAGTAGTAATAGATTACCAAACACACTGGCTAGAAATCTGTCCGTTAACTTGTAAAAGTTCAAAATCTGTCATCGACGCTATGCAAAATATCTTCACGCGATTCGGATATCCAGAAATCTTGATTACTGACAACATACCATTCATATCGTATGCGTGCAAAAAATTTTATCTGTCAAAAGACATTACGATTCACACGTGTTCCCCACATTACCATAGGAGTAATGGTTTGGCAGAAAAAGCAGTTGGATTGGCAAACAAATTCTAAAGAAAAGTTCGGAAGATCAAAGTGATTATCGAGAATTACTAATGGAGTAGAACAACTCACCCATAGTCAAATTAGCTGTATCACCCGCTCAAATACTTCAAAGTAGACGCTTACGAACTAGATTACCCGTAACTAGTAAGCAGTTAGAACCCAAGATCCAAAAACATATACGAGCCCCTACGCAAAATAGTTCGTCTAGTGCCATATTTTAGTCGACAAAAATTTTCAACTTCCATAACTTGTCTACCAAACGGTTTCTCAAAAGAATAAATTATTTCAATTTTATGTATATAAAATGCTTTTTATTTTACCCTATCTAAGATTTCGAAATAATTGCTAATTCTGAAAATAGTTAAGATCTTCATTGGAAGTACAAAAGCAGAACAGTTCGTCTGTTCATAAAATAACGCAAAATAGTTCGTCCATCATTCAGTTTCTTAATCTTGGTTGGCCGAGAATTCACGTAAACAATTGATAGTTGGAACAACAAATGGAATAAGTTGTTCTGTCAAATAATATTGCTGCGTGACAGGTTTTGGGTTTACAATGGGTCGTGGAAAACCAGTGTCTGAAGAAGTGCGAAAAATTATTGTAGCAGGTCATCTAGACGGAAAATCTGCCTACCAAATAGCTCGGGAAATAAATCTACCTAGATCTAGCGTTCAAGCTATTATTGAGCATAACAGAAAAACTGGTAGTGTTGCAACACTTAAAAAATCTGGTCGTCCTCGCATAACAACCCCAGCAGAACACAGAGTACTTAAAAAACTTGTTAAACAAAATCGCCGTGCTCGTGTAGCAGAATTAACAGTAAAATGGCGAGAAATGATAGGAAAAAATGTTTCCGTTGATACATGCAACAGGACGTTAAAAAGAATGGGTTTTAAGATTTACACGGTAAGTGACTAAAAATGTCTGCAACAGGCATTTGCAGTTCGGGGTATTTTGATTTTTCAGGCAAAGGAAAAACCGCTTTTGACGCTTGCACAAAAAAAGCGGAGGCTGAAAGTTGCTAAAGATCATCAAAATTGGACAGTTCAACAATGGAGATCAGTTATTTGGAGCGATGAATCGAGATTTGAAGTTTCAGTTGGAGATGAACGAAAAAGAGTAATTCGTAATAAAAATGAAGCGTTTCACAAAGACTGCCTAAAGCGAAAGGTCAAGTTCCCAGCTTCATTAATGATATGGGGCTGCATGTCTGCAAGAGGCGTTGGTGGGTTACAGTTCATAGCTGGAACTGTAAATGCTGCCAGATACCAGGAAATTTTAGAAACAAACCTAGTACCATCCATCCCGACTCTGCAAAGTGTTGACGGCAGCTATATTTTTCAACAAGACGGGGCTGCCTGCCACACTGCAAAGACCATAAAGGCTTGGTTTTGCAGTAATAACATTCCCATAATGGAATGGCCGGCAAACAGTCCGGATTTGTCACCAACAGAAACTTTGTGGTGGAAAATGAAGAAAAAGTTTAGGCAGGATCCAGCGAGGTCAAAAGAAGATTTGCGAAACAAAATTCGGGCAGTTTGGGATTCCATAACCCCTGAAGAATGTGAAGAGCTGGTGCAGACCATGCCACGTAGAATAAGAGCAGTTATAAACAATAAAGGCGACGTTACGCAGTGGTAGACGAACTATTGTGCGTCATTTTGTTAGCAGACGAAGTTTTCTGCTTTTGAACTTCCGGTGAAGTTTTCAATAATTGTTAGTATTAACGCTTAATTTAAAATATTATGTAGGGCAAAATAAATGGCATTCCATGTACTTAAAATTTAAACAAATTGTTCCTTTCACAAACCGTTTAGTAGATAAGCGTGATAAGTGTAAACATTTTGTTGAATAAAATATGGCACTAGACGAACTATTTTGCGTAGGGGCTCGTACATAAAATTAACGACTATATTTTTAAATTACTGGATTCACCAAGTTTAAATATTTTCTAAGATTTGTGAGCGAACTCCTGCTAAATCTTCTGCCTAAAACAGTAAGTTTTAAATTGTTTCGTGCCAGCAAACAATTTAAATAACTTTTTGAGCAATATTCCGGCCTGGTTCGCGTTTTCAATTCTTATTGTTTTAGGAGTAAGCCAGCAACTTTACAGCAGTTTACTTACGCGATTTTCTACTGCATCAAAATTCTCTTAAAACTTAATCAAAAAAGTACGTTACGTATTCAAGTAAAAGAAGTAGTATTTTAGCTAAATTCAATACTCGAGAGGCGCTCAAGTTTGAGAAATATTGAATTTTCGTTTTATCTAATGAAGAGCGGTTCGATTTTTATAACACAATTATAATTTAAAAGTGTCTGCTATAATATTATATTATACATTACGAAAAACAAGTAATGAAATAACATATTTTCAAGAATTAATAACGTGGCAGCGAAGAGCATACGTGCGGTATATACTTTCTGATAGTACTAAGGAAACATTTTTTAACGAGATATGAGTTTAACAGTGTAGGATTCACAGAAGTGACGCTACTAAAATCGATTTAGTTATCCACAATTCATAGATAAAAAAGTTAGTAGCGAGGAAAAATATTCAGTTTTTAAGTTTAACATGAATATAATTAATAAATAATGTATGATTTCAAATGGAAGAAAAGGGCTTATTTGTGATTGGGTCTTTATTTATAACTTTTTTAAATATCTGATTCAAGACACATAAACTTGACATGAGGAGGGATGATCCAACATACCAGAATTATTAATATTTGTTCTCTTAATTTTAATTGTAAAAGTTCGGGTTAACAATTCCTGAAAACAACACTCCTTGTATCTTTGAAATTTTTACTTATTTAGTCCTCAAACTTTGTTACTTCCAGCAGTCGGTATTTCTGCTTATAACCGCTTTTAGTACATTGTGATTACTCACATAATAATCACAAATATAAATAATTAAGTCTTCAACGCCAAGTACTAAGAGGAGGGTAGGTAGAGGTAGGAATACGACAAATGACGCCCTTTACTTATCACTTCTAAAGAACTACGTTTATTTGTGGTAAAATTAGTTTAACTAGATATGTATAATAATGATTCCTACAGCCTTAAACGGGTTTATTATGGATGCCTCAAAAGTCATACTTGTGTTATGCGCAGAAGTGATAGCGGAATTTGAAATAAATAAAATTCATAATAATAAAATGTTATTTACGTTCCATTCAAAGTTCGAAGGCCCCGTAAGAAGTGTTCACAATAAGATTTGACCTTGTCAAAAATGCAAACAAAATTTTCCTATTCTGGGCAATAGAAAATATTTTAATAATGCAGTACATTATTAGATAACTCAGCTGGATGACAAGCTATAATTGCGATATTGTAATTTATTGTGTACTGGAAAATATTTGATGAATAGAAACATTCCAGTTCCTTACGTTGTCATTTGTGTCCCTTCTTTGGTAACTATTATTATTTATTTACAAAATATTCACGTCCTTTATAACAAAGAAACAAACTGCAAAACAAAACTTTCTGCTTTAAGTAAGTTCTAAAATTGAATTTGAAGATAATTATTAATTGCTGGTCGAAAATAAAATAATAATTTTATAGCATCATTATTTCTTCATAGTTTGCTTTCAATTCGACATAATTAAAGAGCAGAACGTGATTCCCATTTTATGTAAAATAAATAGTTATGAAATGAAGGTAAATTAAGTAGAATAATCGTGTATAGATAATATCCTAGAAACTACATCGATTTGCGTATGTTAGAAATGTAAATATTCGTGGAGGAGACTTACTTACAGTTAGAGTCTTTCACCTGCCTAAAAGCGTGTCTTGGAGATACAGAAGCCGGCGGTTATCCCGAGGGAAGACGCACAACCTGAGGACCACCTGCGACCTGTCCCTTGCTGCTATTTCACCGGTAAGGACAACTGCGCCATTATTAAATGCCGCTTCGTTCCCGGTTCCGTCCCGGATCGCGGTTCCCCTTATTCCTAAACGCGAGCGCGTTGTTTTAAGGCTCTTCTTTATAGAGTTCTGGGATTTCTTAATGCCCGAGACGCTCTTTTCAGGCTATTTATGAATCATAAACACGCGATAAAGAATTGTCTTTACCGGTCCGCATTTGCATCCGGTCTGGCTCTCGATAGGATAGTCTTCCTGCATCAAAGTTTTCTGGAAAGTGATAAGCGGCGCTGCTTTATGGTTTCAAATGAACGAAAACCTTACTATGGAAAAAGCATTCAACGGCAATGAAAAAACATTAACAACTAGAAATAGTGAAGCTATCTCCAATAAATTAAGTATTCTTATTTATACAAATTTTGCGAAACATTTCGGCTTAACTTTCCGGCTACACAAAATTTAAATATAAAACAGTTTTGTACTTCATTCAGAACCCTAACACGTCATGAAGACAAACTCCTCAGAGCTACTTTTTAGAAATATCTTTATGCACTACAAAGATTTTGTAGGTACTCAAATTTCACTTTGTAAATATGGAGAACAAACTTAAAAATTAACACTTACAGTTTGTGATACTGTAATTAATTATGTTTAAATCAACATATTGAAAATAAAAATTGCAGAGGTTCTAGTTTAAAGCTAAAGTGTTCAAAAAGTAATCGCATACGATTAAAATAATGTGCTCTATAAATGTATGTATATAAAATTGGAGTTTCAAAAATGCAACAAAAACATGTCTACCATCCGCTTCCGGGTTAAAAGGTTTTCCACAAACTTGTTTTGTCAATGAAATTTTAATATCACTGACCACGCACATGTCTACAGCAAGCCATAATTGTAAATACCACCTTTTTTGGGGTTGCAAGAGCTCTGAAATAGACATTTCCCTTAACATTAACGATTTTCGCGCAATTACTAATTTTTTATGAACTGCTCGGAAATTGTCTTAATATACCTATTGCGGTTTAGAAGAAGGGAATTTTTAAAATAACCGTCTCCATTTATAGAATACGCAATTTTAGAGGAACGTGAGCTTGGTCGGAACGAAAAGGGAAAGTTACCGCCGTGACCAAGTTGATCAAAGTTTCGGAAGAAATTTGTGCTCGAGGCAGAGCAGATTCGCCGTGATGTATGAGAACAGGAGCCAACAGCTGGAGACAAATGAAGATATGTGGTGGAAA
>JABXWE010001605.1:0-45382 GCA_014611495.1 Limonius californicus | reverse complement strand
CAAGAAAATTTAAAGAGAAGTACCTACCCTTAAGTTATTTAGTAAAAACTTGGCTAAATATGCATTTATGCGCTAAAATAATGCTTTAAAACCATGAAATTAGTGTAGAAACAAAATCTTACGAAAATTTCGACTACTTGAAAACAAAAATTAAGAAAATTTAAAACAAGATATCCTTAAATATGCAAATTAAGATTTTGCATATGCATTAAAAAAAACTTCGCTGCATATGCATTTTAAAAAACACAGAAAAAACGCTTTAAAACGATGAAATTCGTATAGAAACAAAATCTTACAAAGATATATGTACCTAAAAATAACAATATGCATTTTGTATATATTCCAAGCTCTAGTAATTATCAGCGCGAAATGAATAGAAAAAAAAACGACAGTTTTGTAACAGGTACATGTTTTTAATATCTAGGTAGGTACATGTACATGTACAAATTCAGAAAAGCACTAGTTGCAGCTTATGGTACAGTTTTTAGAAAAGCGTCTAGGTGCAGGTACATATAGGTATTTATTTTATAAATGTACCTGAAAATTATACCTAGGTACATATCAAGTACTTTTTATGAAAATGAAAACGCCACGCCAATTTTAAAACAGTTTATTTGTAAATATAGCAACAATAATTTTAAAAATACATATTATTGCACAGCGTTTTTCGCAATTTTTTTTATTATTCCGGATTCACAAGTATTATCCGATAGTCTGTTTCTTTGAGGGGAATTTGACCACCGTTACTAAAACGTCGTTCCACGAGTGCATACGAAGGCAAAATGGTATTATACATTTTAAAAATGTTTAATATGTGTTCGTAAATTAATAAAGATTGAATGAATTACTTGTGATTTGTCTTGAAAATATTGAAAGTATTCAGTCCGCCCCTGGTGCGTTACCTAAGCCGATTATGCATAGGGTAAAAAGAAAAAGTATTTTAGACAACTGCCTCCATAGCGGCATATGGCTTTTTTTCTCATTCATTCATACTACCGTCCCTCCCCCGGAACCGCTTTCGCATTACTGCGGTGCGGGCGCTCCTTACACACTAACCATTCATGCAACATGTACTCTAAATGTTAACTAAGCGAAATGTGGTCGCCCCAGTCAGGATTCGAACACCCCAGCCGATCGACCACATTTCGCTGTGACCTCGAGTGGCAACGCGTATCCGCATTACTCCACCGAGGCCCCTGATAACGGTATATGGCTGGGCTATAGAAAACGGGCATGGCTTGTGAAAGAAGTACGTACACTCGAACCACGCTTTTGCTGAAGCTCGTAATAAAACTCCATTACCAAGATACCAAACTGCACAGGAAAGCACGGGATTATCCAAAATATGATGACTCAGCAACAGATAGATTTGGGCTACTTTGCAAGTTCTCTTATCCAACTTAGGGCTGGTCTTTCAATGTTCCGATAATTGTCAGGCGGTATAAACTAACCCCTAGGATAAATATGTATCCGACACCGTTTTTGCATCTTTCTACAGGGTGAATCTTAAATAGCGGAAAATATTTACATCACGCGATTCTCCATCAAACACTGAGCAATAATTCTACAAGCGTTTTGCTCGAAAATGTTTAGTTTTTGAAGAATTCTTAATTAAAGTTTTGTAAACTTAATTAGCAACACTGTGTGGTCAATCGTACTGAGCTGTGTTAAGTCGCCTGCGATTGACATAGCAACGCACTTGATTTATTGTGGAACCTAAGGAGATTGTATACAGGCATACTTCCTAAAATTACTCTTGTAAATACTTTGCTTATTACGCCTCTCTGCTTTCTGCATCTCGTTATGTCTCCTTTTGTTTTGGTATTTAAACCACATATCCTTCCCTCCATCCCTATGGAATTCTCTCAGTTTCCCATATTTTGTTCATTAGGGGTTCCAGTACTTTTGCTGTCCAGCTTGTATCAGCTTTCAGTAGGTCTGCTGGAATATTGTCGTTTCCTGCTGTTTTACCGTTTTTCATTTCCTTCAATGCATTTTTTATGTCGTCCTGTGTTATTTTTCCTACGTTCTTATGCAGTTTTTCTTTTGTTTTCAGGAGAAGGTCTGTTGTAAGTTTCCCTGAAATACACTGCTCTTGCATTCATTTGTGCTGTTCCCTTTTATGACTTTGCTTTGCTCATCTTTCATTTGTGCAGTTTATGTATTTCGTTTCCCAGACGGTTTTTTCATTATATCGTTAATTTGTCTACCATTTTGTATTCATTTTTTTATCTCTGTTGTATCTTCACCCCTGCTTTCTTTTTGTAACATTTTGTTTTTTAGGTCCTTGCGTTCTGCTATTTTCTGCCAGGTGTTGTTGGTTATCCATTAATTTCTTCTTTGGCTTGGTGCGTTTAAGGTCTTCTTTGCTGCGAGATTAGGTATATATTTCTTTTATATTCGACCAAGCATCTTCTATTACCTCTTTTTTGTCACTTTCTTCATATCTTTGTGTTAATTCAGTTATAAATTCGTTCTTTATCGCGTCGTCTTTCAGTCGTAGTATATTACATCTTCTGTTGTTGCTTATTCTGATGATATATCGGCTCCTTTCATTACTGTGACATCTTGTAGTGACTGCCTCCACGTTTTGGAAATTGCAATGTGATGTTTTTGGTTTTGCCATCAAGGGCTATCCATGTTTGCTTGTGTATGCGCTTGTGCTTGAACATGCTGCCGCCAATGATGGGTCTATTCTGCCCGCAGAAGTCTATAAAGTATTTACCGTTTTCATTTGTTTTGTCTCCTAATGCTTCTCTTCCCATCCTTTGTTGTCTCCTTCAATTTTCATACATATTTTCAGCAAAACCTCCTCGATTTCAGCATAACTGCCAAAAGCCTATTAAACCTATTTTTCTGAATATAATTTCGGGCAAAAAGACCACCCGTTTTCACGTTTTTTCCATGGAAGTTTTTAAAACGCGTTGAAATAGGAAAACTGACCCGTTTCTAAGGGTTAAAAAATCTGGTTTACGATAAAAAAATTGATTTAGCGTGGTTTCGCACCAACACGGTAACCCGCAGAGGCGGGTCCTGTTGTGCATTGCACAAACTAACTTAGCCTTGTCTCACACCAAAAGCGATGGGTCTCCAAGGCGTGTGAAAGCTTCAAATATAAGTAAATTAATAATCACATATACAAATACTATTAATTTTCAAAAATATATATTCAAAATAAAGAAACAATCCTTTTCTCTCCTACATTAACTTATCATTAGATATTGTAACTTTATTAACTAACAAATTAAACCTACATATATGAATGCTGTGAGAAAACACCCCAGCTGTTTTATAACTTATTACTAATACCTGGTTTATACAAAAAAATAAGACTTAAAAACTACTACTGCTAACTTATATCAAATGATTTGAATAATTATCATGATTCACGTCTTATGGATCTAAAAAACCGCCTTCATCCTACAATCGCAAAAAATTTGGTATTCGAATATCCAATAAACTGATCCATTTTCACAACCTTGTTTTTCAGGTAATAATACTGTATTTCTTGGTTTGTGTATCTCCACCAATTTTCTAAGATCAGATCTTCTTAACTGGTTATCATAGTCTTCTTCAGCACCTACGAACACATGGAATATAGATTTCTCCATTTTAAAATTAATAAATGTTGAAGATCTTACCTTGGTTAAATTGAAACAATAATTGCCAACGACAAGGTAGTTTATCTTGCTTTAATGATAATCCGATTACTTGTGTTAAAATTGTGTTTGGAGGTGTGAAGTCCTTAAAAGATTCTGGGCTTACAGAAACGGGATCAATCTCCCTAGGGCATTTGATAATGTAATTTTTATGTATCCCAAGAGTAGCCATATTTTACTACTGAAATTAAGTAATTGTGGCACTTTGACATCGTATACAATTTTCTAAACTAATTTACTTACCATGAATATGTGAATCATACAAATAACACTTATTTCTATGATGTGAATCATATAGAAAAATACAAGGCCCGAGATGTGACAGAAAGTAACAAATCTAGGGGAAAGATGACTGACAACTTAACTAGTACCAACTTAGTTATGGCGGTAAATTCAAAAAACATTTAAATATTAAACACTATTTTGACAAATGGGTTTAAATATTTTCAGCTGAACATAATAATAATAATAATTCTACAAAACGTTTAACATAGACAACCAACGCATGATTAGGATCCAATAGAAAGAGTGAACACATTCCCTTTTTCATAAACCTTTACAATAAACAAACTGACAATTTTATGTTCTCCAATCATTTCTTCATTATTATAAATTTTTAAAAATCAATCCCGAATAAATAAAATTAAACTCATTAATGAAAAATATTGGGGACACCAAAAACCTCTATCTTTAAGACTGATTTTCACTGGAACAGGCTCTTCTATTGGATAATCAAATACAATTTCTATTTCATTTTTATCTGTTACAATATTATTTAAATATTTGTAATAATGATGACGGTCCTGGCGAAGTAAGTGATAACGATACGAAAATTTCGTGTGAGGTGAAAAGCTTTTAGTGAGCGATTTAGGGCATAGGTATAAATTGGAAAGAAGTAAGCAGAATGGAGAAAGAAAATTACTAGTTGAAAACACATCATAAATAAGCAAGGTAGGATTAGAATTAAATAAGAAGAGATTATATTAACTTAACACTGATAAGCGGCTAACCTTCGACGGGTAGACTGGGGAAGGTCGCTGAGATGGAAAAACTTCTAGAGGAGATAAACGCCAAATTAGGTAATATGGAAGCTAGAGATGAGCGCATGGAAGGAAACACTGATAGATTCCAAATCGAGTTAACAATAATTAATAAGGAAAGCGAACAACTAAGAAATGAGAATAAAGACATGAAACAAAGATTAAGTGAACAAGACAAGAAATTGGAGGAATTCGAAAGGGAAATAGGTAAGGAAAAGGAAGAACTTACAATTGAATTAAACAGTAAGAATAATATTGCGAGACATCGGAATAAAGTTAGAAATGGAAAAGAACGTAATCGGTCGGAAGTAAAAAAGAAAGAAAAGTGAGACCCATCATGATGGAAGTACATGATTAGTCAAAAAAATGGAAATCCTAAGGGCAGCGAAGAGGTTAAAAGGAACAACCGTTTATATTGAGGACTACTCGAAGGGGATCAAACAACAAAGGAGAGAGCTAACTAAATACATGAAAACTATTAGAGCAAATGCAATCTAACAACAATAAGATACAATTAACGTATTGTGAATGGAGAACCTTATACGCTGGAACAACTCCAATCTATCGAAATAAACAAATCAGAAACAAGCCAAGGAGAATACATAAACGAAAACAAAACTGGGAAAACCAAGAGCGCAACACAAAATGAGAACACATTAAAGAAAGACGAAATACTAAGGGAAGAAAACAAAACCCCGAGAGAGAAAGGAGGAACAAGGAAAACAAGCGAGAGAACACCTACAGAAGACGATCGAAGGAAGGAAGAATTGATGAAGATGATGAGAACCGGGCGTTATGCTCCAAAAAACTAGATCCGAATACATGAAAGGAACACTCACCAATACGGACCCGGCAAGGAAATACGGAACACGAGAAGGACAAAATAACTGGGACAAGCATAATTAATAACTGGCAAATAGCAACATGGAACGTAATATCCCTGACAGGAAAGGATATGGAAATAATAGAAGAGATGGAGGAATTTAACATAAAACTACTGGCCTGAGCGAAATAAAAATGATAGGAAAGGGAAACAAAAGATTGGGAAGCGGATACAGATTATATTACTCAGGAGTCAAGGCAGGAAATAGAGCAAAGGGTGGAGTGGGTATAATAATTTCGGAAGACTTGAACAAAACAATACTAAACCAGGAGGCAATATCACCGAGAATCATCTCAATGACACTAGAACTAACATGAAAAATTACCTTTATACAAATCTACGCACCAGTAGAAGGAACGAACGAGGAAGGAATGAGGGAGTTTTACGATTTGCTACAAAAAACTCTGGATGCAACAAGGGATAAAGCAGAAAGAGTGGTGATTATGGGGGACTGGAATTCAAGAGTGGGAAATGACACAAATAAAGGAATGGAAAGCATGGGAAAATACGGCGAAAAAGAAATCAACAGAAATGTTAGGAAGATGTTGGAATTTTGCACAGCAAATAACCTAAAAATAGGAAATACATATTGGCACCAATCAATAGAGCACCGTTTCACTTTTGTAGCGGAAGAAACAAATGCTAGGAGCATAATAGATTATATAGTATATAATCAAGAAATGGAGGAAGACGTTGTAGAAATTAAAGTGCAAAAACAAGCTGAACTTAATACGAACCATAGATTAGTAATAGCAAAAATCCACGAACCCATAGAAGAAGAAGAGGAACAAGTGGAATTCAGCAGAATAAACATAAGCAGATTAAAAGAGGAAGAAGGGATAGAAAAATACACCCAGGCCACAGAAAGAAAACTAAAATCGTACGAAGAAAACAGTGAAACAAGAACACTAGAAGGAAGACGGAAAATATTTAAAGAAACGTTATACACAACAGCAAAGGAGGTATGTGGAATTAGGAAGATCAAAAAGAGGAACAAAAGAACAAGATGGTGGATGGACGAAGTAAGAAATACAGTTAAACCGAAGAGAATTGCGTGGAAAAGATACCAAAAAATAATAATAGAACCTTTTGGAACAGAATTAAAGCCCTTAGGGGAAAAGGAAAAGGGGACCTAAGCGGAATAACAGACAGGAACAATAAACTTTTAACAAGGCCAGGAGAAATAGCCGAAAGATGGCGAGAGTTCCTAGCAGAGAAATTCGAAAATGAAGAGGAAAGTGGTTACACAGAGAAGGAAGGACAAGAGGAAAGGGGCGAGGAAGAATAGTAATGGACGGAATAAACGGAGAGGATGTACAAGAATCAATATCAAGAATCTAAATCGGCAAAGCATGTGGAGAAGACAATGTAGAACCGGAGATGGTCAGGTATCTCGGCGAAACAGGGATAGACAGGCTATGGAAAATATTCAAAGAATAATGTATCGGAAGATTGGGATAAAAATCTGATAATCCCTATACATAAGAAAGGAGGGAAACCAAAATGCGAAAACTATAGAATATTATGTATGTCGTCAGTGATCTATAAAACGTACACATCAATCATAGAGAGGAAAATAAGGGCACACATAGAAGGCAAACTGGAAAAAGAGCAGGCGGCATATATGAAAAATAGACAAACAAACGATAACATATTCAAACTAAGGAATTTAATAGAAAAGAAAATGGAAACGGGAGAGGAAATCATTATAGTCTTCATAGATCTGCAAGCAACTTTCGATACTGTAAAGAGAAAAATAATTAACGAGTGCCTCGAAAAACTACACACCCCCAGAATATTAATTGAAACTGTCAATGTCAACTCAGTATATGCAAATTCCAAAGCAGAAGTACAGATTAATGGGAATAGATCGGGAAACTTCCAACTAAAAACAGGAATCAAGCAAGGGGACAGCCTAAGCCCACTGCCCTTCATGGTATGGACAGAATTCTGAAAAACGTAAGGAAGAAGCATGCAGATCTGAAAACAACAATAGGCTATAGGAACATGAACCCAGTACAGATAGACGCCCTTCTGTATGCAGACGACATTGCATTGATAGCAGATAGTAAAAAGAAAATGCAAAAGCTATTAAAGGCATGGATGGAGAAAATAAACATTTTAGAAATGAAGGTCAATGCAAACAAACGCAAGGTTATGATATTTAACAAAGCAGTAAAAGACGAGCCATACAATTTCAACTATAATGGAGTAGAATTGTAAGAGGTATCAACAGTGGAATACTTAGGAAGTGCATTCACCGACAACGGCAAACTGGATATGGAGATAGGCAATAGAACGAGGAAAGCAAATAACGCATACTACACATTAAGCAGAACTATTTTTGGGAAAAGGGAAATAAGCAAGAAGAATAAACTAAGGATGTATAATACCATAGTAGCTCCTATAATGCTGTACTCTAGCGAAGCATGGACTATTCAACAAAAACAGCAATCTAAACTGACTGTTACCGAGATGAGGGTACTAAAGAAAATAGAGAATAAAACAAAATTAGACCACATAAGAAATGAGGAGATCAGAGTAGCACTGCAACGAAAGCCTGTGGGTATTAAAATTGAAGAGAAGCAACTGGAATGGTATGAACACCTACACAGAATGTCAACAAATAGGGTGCCTAGGAAAATTATGGAAGCAAGAAGGATTAGTAAACGGAAAAGAGGAAGACCAAGGAAGTCATGGGGAAACCAAATAGCCGAAATCGGACTACGAAGGGGAAGGACGATCTACGAAATGAGAAAGGCAACCAGAGACCGTAAGGTATGGAAGAAATGCATAGCGGAATCATCAGGGACAAACCCGACACCCGGATAGGTTAACAGGGACTGCGAAAGAAGAAGAAGAAGAAGAAGAAGAAGAATAAGAAGAAGAAGAAGAAGAAGAAGTAATAATTATGAATTCCTTTTAGAGCAAACAAATGAATTGAACCACTAAATATTTTTTCCATTTTATTATACAAATTATTTTTTCAGCAATCATTCTAGTATCAACTGGTTCAAATTCAAGTTTACCTTCTCGTTCATAAATAATATTGTAATTATTTAATTACTGAGTGTCCAAATTATATTTAGAAACCATAATTGAATTGTTCAACGTAACACGCGATTTATATCCATATCTAGTTTTTACAATTTGAAAACTAGTAACATTATAAGATTTTCCAATTTCTAAATCACTTATTTTTTTTAAAGTCGTAAGACTGATTCAACATTGATAGAACTGAATCAATCATTTAATATAATCAAATATTTTTTTATCAGTTTCAAAACTATATGAAGCCAGTTTGTTTAATAAAGTTTTCAATTGTTCCAACACGCTTACATTTGGACAGTGAATATTGAAATACTAAAAACAAATGATCCAGTCCCGTGCTGGGTAGAAATGATAGTAATTTATGTCCGGCACTGTATTGCTTATTCGGCTTCCTTTTAATTTGGCTCAGTATAAGCACACGGATAGATATGAAAGCGTCGTAGCTGTGATATTCCTGAAGTATATTAAGTTAGCCAGATGTTTGTGTTACGTATGTAGTTGTTTTGATAACATATGCTCTCTGTAAGAAATTATCAATATCTATTAATCTTGTGTACAATAATGTAGTAAATGGATCGGAATATTAAAAAAAAGAATTAACTTTTACAGAAATTTTGCTTTGCGAGCTTTTCTCTAATTAATTTTCAATATGTACAGTAGTTCTACTCGCTTTCGATCGATATGATTGTTAATTTTTAATGAAATATAAATTATGAACATGGCATAAATAACAATTACAATGAACTTTTTCTCAATGCATTAACTGTACTAAAAATGTTCTTTACATTACCTGTGACCTGCGCAGAACTTTTTTTACGCAAACTAAAGGGCTATTTAAAAATTACATTTGTTCAAAAATGTCTGCAGAACTATTAAACGCACTTGCTACGTTAAATATTAATTGCTAAATATTTTGCTTTTTGTAGTATTGTCAATGATATGGCAATAACTATAGTATTATTAATCGTATGGCAATAACAAGGTTTTAAATGTTAAATACACCTTAATTATTATTGAATAAAATA
This sequence comes from Limonius californicus, assembly GCA_014611495.1. NCBI lineage: Eukaryota > Metazoa > Arthropoda > Insecta > Coleoptera > Elateridae > Limonius > Limonius californicus. The sequence continues at coordinate 35,724 of JABXWE010001605.1, read as the reverse complement.
TCTATTACGAATTTATTATGTTTATTTATGTTTACTTACAAACACTTTCTTCCAGCACAAAGATATCCACAAATACACGTGAAACCTAAAATCAATTATTCACCTATTAATAATGAGAAAAGAAAGGAAAATACATATAAGAAGTGTAAGAGTATATCAACAACTGGAATGTGTTAGTAACCATCATAACATGCTAATGAGTCATCTTACATATTGGAATACAAGGAAAAGCAGAAACACAAATAAAGAAGAAGGGCCTGAAAGGGATAACCTAAAAGAAACCATATTCAAAACATACCTACTGAAACAAAACAGCATAAAAACCTTATATCAAAACAGAATGGAAAATAAACTAAACACAAATAAAGACGGCTCACCAGAGGAAATGTATCAACATCTGAAAGAGGTAGTATATGACGCAGCTAAAGAAGCCCTAGGCGAAGAAAAGAAGAAGACCAGATATGTGGAAACATTTTCAGAAGATTTGGAAGGTTGGATACAAGAAAAGAAAAAAGCATATATGAAATGGTTAGCAGAAGGGAAACCGGAACTAAGAGAAGAATATGTACGCTTAAGAAGACTAGTGAAAGTAAGAGTAAAAGAAGAGAAAGAGGAATATTGCAATAGACTTTTTACAAATATCGAGAATATATTAGCATATAATAAATCACGAGAAGCTTGGAAAACAATTAAAAAAATTAGAAATAATAACAGTACCAGAGGAACAATACAAATCATACCTCCAAAGCAGTGGATAACGCACTACTCTAATTTATTACAAGAACACAGAGATAAATATAAGAACACATAAGATATAACGGGAGACGAAGAGCCAACAGCAGAAATCACAGAAGAAGACATACATAAAGCGCTTAGAAAAGCAAAGAACAATAAAGCACCAGGGCCAGGAAACATAAGAATGGAACTCCTTAAATACGGAGGAAAGAAAATTATACAATACTTGAAAAAGATATTCAACAAGATAGAAGAAGGAAACGACATTCCGCAGGAATGGAAGCAATCATTCATTACCTCAATTTACAAAAAAGGAGATAAAAAGCTATGTACCAACTATAGAGCAATTAGTGTTATCCCATCCACGGCTAGAGTATTCTCGAGCGTTATAAAAAGTAAAATAGAAGAAGGAAATATTCAGTTTGGTGAAGAACAAAGGGGTTTCGGAGTAGAAAGATCATGTCTAGACAACATCTACTGCGGTAGGCGCTCATAGAAAAAAACAAGGAAAAACAAATAGCTTACACATATATCCTTCATAGACCTCGAAAAGGCCTACGATAGCGTGTCCAGAGGCAAACTATGGCAAGCGATGAGGAGAATGAACATAAGAGAGAAATGGATAAATCTTGTAAAGAAAATGTACAACAACGACCAAGGTAAAATAAAAATAGGAAATAAGACAACAAGGCCTATAAACATATCGAAGGGTCTCAAACAGGGATGCAGCCTATCACCCGTATTTTTTAATATATACAATGGAACAAGCACTAGAAACTTGGTATCGCAAATGTGCAGGAATGGGGATTAAAATAGACGACACAAACACACTCCACTCTTTACTGTTCGCCGATGACCAGATCATACTAGCACAAGATGAGGAAGACATAAAACACACGCTCAGGAAACTTAAAGAAGAATTTGAAAGATGGGACCTAAAAATCAATGTTAACAAAACCGAATATATGTACATAGGTAGAAAAACACAAAATATAAGATTGGACGACCAGGATATTAAAACGTGCAATACCTTTAAATATCTGGGAACGATTATCAGTTCAACAGGTACATGTGAAAACGATATAAATACAAGAGTAGCTATTGAGAAAAGAGCGACAAAAGCTTCGCACGGTTTGCTATGGGGAGAAAATCTCAGTCAAGAAACTAAGAAACGACTTTTTCACAGCATAGTGGAAAATATTGTACTTCGTGGAGCTGAAATGTGGCCGTTATCAACACCACTTAGGAATAAAATCAGAACAGTAGAATTATTGGACTACATGCGAAGGTGTTTACGGATCACAAGAAGAGATAGGCTAAGGACGGAGGAAATCTGGAGAAGAATGGGAATAACCTGCTCAATAACGAGAAACTTGGAAAATCGGGCACTCCAATGGTATGGCCATGTTCGACGAATGCCAAATGAAACTTTTAGATATAGTATAATATGGGGAAAGGTGGTGGACGATGTTGTACTGTTGCTACTTGTAGCAATTATAGCACAAACACAGAAGGTGTTGTTTATCATACTTTTCCGAAAACAGCTAAGAGCTCAGTGGATTCAAAAGTGCAAAAGAGCTGATAAATTCACTATAAAAAATAGGCAAATTTGTTCTAACCATTTCATGCCAGACGATTATGAACGAGATTTACGAAATGAGCTTCTAAGTAATAATGTTTAATGTTTAGGAACAAATAGAATCTTTAATCTTAAATAAATTTAACTTCTAGATTTACTGCTACAAAACATTTTGAAGCCAAACTCAGTGCCATCTCGCAATTTGCCCTCAGACACCAGATCAACAGAACCTACCAAACGTCAAACTCGGATGGAAGAAAAACAGAATAGTCTAGCACATAAGCTACGATTGGAAGATTTGGCCGCAGTCGCAATTAATGAAAATCAAAATCAAGAAATTTTAAAACTCAATGCTGAAATGGATTTGCTAAAGGAGGAAAATTTGCGATTGAAACGGAATAGCTGGTTGAAAATTAAAAGTTTGTCGTCCCAACTGAAATATTATAAATCAAACAGAAAAGTGTTGCCCATTGCATCAGAAGTAAAGAAGAAGGTACAAGATATCTTATCAGAGCTTCTCTCTCCCAAACAAATAGACATTATCCTTAACAAGAAGAAGCGAGTTGTTTGGTCTGAAGAAGATATTTCCACCGCTTTTACCCTTCGGTATTACAGCAAGAAGGCATATCTATTCCTGCGTGGTAAATTAAAGTATCCACTACCATCTTTATCTTCTCTAAGACGATGAGCTAGTCTCATTAGAATGAATGAAGGTGTTCTTCCGGCTGTACTGAATATTATGAAATTAGCTGGTGAAAAACTAACTGATTGTGAAAGAACAGTGGTCCTCGCATTTGATGAGATGAAAGTTAGATCTTTATTTGAGTATGATGCGGCAACAGATTCAGTGTTTGGAGAACATTCACAAACGCAAGTGATCTTGCTCGAGGACTATTTAAAAAATGGAAACAACCGGTGTATTGTGCCTTTGATACGAAAATGACGAAGGCATAAGTGCGTTGCATAAAATAAATTATTCAGTAGTTGCTTGCACCAGTGACTGTGGTGGAGGAAACATTGCTTTGTGGAGAGATTTGGGCATTTCTGTAGAGTCGACGTATTTCCTTCATCCCAATACGCAAGAAAAAATATATATGTTTGCGGATGCCCCTCACTTGTTACAGTTGACTCGGAATTGGTTGCTCGACTATGAGTTTCATTTAGGGGACGGCGCAATTATTAGCAAGATACTTCTGGAATTTTTTATTTAATTTAACGACCATGAAGTAAATCCCATCTATAAAATATCGAGAAAGCACATCGAGGTTGAAAATAAAAAAAGAGAAAATGTTAGAGTTGCTGCACAATTAATATCGCATAACACTGCTACCGCACTCAGAAGATACTAGCCAGGACCCGATAAACACTTAATTTAGCAGACTTCATTGAGGATGTAAATCTGTGGTTTGACATTTTTAATAGCTACGCGATAGACGAAAAAAATGCCCACCAAGAGACCATTTGGTATGCATTTAGAAGATCAAATATTACATCTAAAAAAACTATATTGCATTTTCAAAGATATGAGAGCAAAGGGAAAGAGAAACAACGAAAAGGCGTGGTACAAACATTTCAGAAGGGAATTTTGATTTTGATTGAAAGTCTGCAGTTGCTATTTAACGATATGGGAAGAAAATATGACATAAAATATCTATGCACACACAAACTCAATCGAGATTGTTTGGAAAACTTTTTTTTCAAATTTGTAGCCGAGGAGGTTTTGATGACCGAGATTGATAAAATTTCAAATAACTCGTAAACCGTTCACTTTATCAACTTCAAACAAGAGGACTAAATTTAAAGAATATTGAATGACGAACCCAAAAAAGTCAAAAAATACGTGAAAAATCACACACACAAAAGTTGGAATAGAAAGTCTAAGGGAACAATGTGAAAACTAATACTTTCAGTCCATTCATGGAAAATCCAACCAAACCAGAAAAATCATCGCCCAAAAAGAAATATTTTCATCGGGAAGAGTGTTTTGAAATTCCTAAAGGTTTTCGAGTTATTTGCGAAAAACGGTTTTCAAAATTCAACTTTGAGGGCCTGTAACTTTGTAGCCATATATTTTAGAGAAAAATTGTATTTGACTATTCGTCTTCAATTTATGTGTAGATTACACACTTGAAGCAGGGGTACGTTTTTTTGGTTCACCCTGTATATGACCGCTAATGTTTTTGAAAAAGTGGATGTGGTTCACTCTGGGTCAATAACTGCTGCCGGTGACGACAGTGACTTGAGCATAAACATTGAAAGTGTGACATTAAGTTTATCCGACAGTTCTCCTAAAAAAGATATTCCAGAAACTTCAAAGGACGCTTTAGAGTACATTGCTGGTTATCTGGCATGGAAATATAAAGAGACGGACCCACTTTTAGGAGACCATACATATAAATTAGTAAATGCCCATGACTACCATTTGCCATCGTGGGTCCAGCAGCTGTCATATGGGGGTTTGATAAAAACAACAGATGAATGGAGGAAGCAGGTTACGAAGATGAATCGCTACTTTTTAAATTATCACGGCGTAAATTTTAAAAAAGAATTTCATACCGTGACAAATTTAGGTAAATTAATTACAAAACGAAAAAAAATCCCTCTAAAAATTGTTAAAACTTTCATCAAACTTTGGCTGATAATTAAAATACAGTAAAAAATCTAAAAAATCTGGAATTAATGGAGAATAAAAAAGGTAAAGCGTTGAAAATAGCAATAATGAATCTCCAGTTAGCAAGAACATGAAGAAGATTGTTACATGAGAAGTAGCCACACACATTTAATTATTTAGGTATATTACAATTTCAAATAAATATTATTTGACTTTAGATGATTCTGTGTTTTAATCTCCTTCAAACGAATAGCTTTTTGTTATTTAGTATATCAATTATTTGCGTATGTTATCAAGGCGTCCTTTTATATGCATTTCATATGCACAACGCAGCTTCTTTCTAATTGGCTACCGCTCTTATAGACTATCCTGTATAGTTTACAATCCTTGCGTATAGCCGTCGGTTCCCCGCTTTGATAGCGGTAAACCATGTAATGGAACTTCTCTTCTCTGTTCGACGGGTTAGGCTAGCCTCCTGCCCGGTATATGTGTAAAGAGGGCTCACAGAACCTACTTATTGTATGTGTGGAAGCACGACAAACCCGTGTTGTAAAACCATTTATTTAAAGTTTGTACATGCTCAGGTTCGTATGAAATGCACCACCCATTAAAAATAAAGCTACGTGCTTGAAAATTTGCTAAAATAATGTTTTATTATTGTTTATGAAACGATCACCACTTCCATTAAAAAAACCAAATGGTCGTGGTGTTCGTCTACTGTCTCTCATCAATTTGTTATTGTTTGTGGGCAAATGACGGCCGTAGGAAGGTACGTCGATATCGAGGAGAAAAATGAAATCTAGAGTTTTTTGAAAGACGCCATACAGCTTTAACACCTGGAATTATGGTTTGGGGTGCGATTTGTTTCGGTAGAAAATCACCTCTTCTTTTCGTCCCAGGCACTTTAAATGCTCATCGCTATATTCATAATGTCTTGGAACCAGTGTTAGTACCGTTCATGCAGACGTTGCCAAACGGTATTTTCCAACAGGATAACGCACGTCCACACACTGCAAACATTACCAGAACGTACCTCCAAGCAGAATTGCAAATGTTGCCCTGGCCTGCACGATCACCGGACATGATGGGCCGGCGACTAAGATTATTGCCAAGAGCTCCTAACAACTAATTATATATGTAGTCTCGAGACTAGACTCACAAATGTATATGGGCCTGAGAGCACTCTCGGAGACAAGCCGTTCTGGTCGCCGAGACTGCACGTGTCGCAAGTGCACATGTTCATTCCTGCTCTCGAGATCTAGTCTCCAGTCTTCCGTCAATGTTGGAAGAGCTCTGAGAGCACTATCAGTATCAATCCACTATCACTACAAACAGCGTGTATTTAATAATTAATTAATTATAATTTAATAAATTGACTTTTTTCAAAGTATATTACATTACTTTTTGTGTTTAAATTAATTAAAATTAATTAAATTAATTTGATAAAATGAGCGTACGACAACGGACAGATTAGGAAAATTTTCAATTAATCAATCTTTATGAGGAAAACGAATTTTTGTGGAATGTTAACCACAAGTTGTACAGGAATCGTGATAACAAAATGAGTGTCTATGAAGAATTTGCGACAAAATTTAATTGTGATGCTAACGAGGTACAAAGAACGATACATAACTTACGTAATCAGGTATGTATATTTATTATTATATTGTATATTTATTATTTATTATTAAATTGAACTGATTATAATTCTAATCACGGCATTTAAAACTTTTCAGGTTTCACACGAACTACAGAAGATGAAAAAAGCTAAGAGGGGTGATGGTGCAGATGACAGATATAATAGTAAATGGAAGTTTTTCTCTGCATTGCAGTTCATTGTACCCTGCTTCATACCAACAAGAACTACGTCATCCAACATGGTCAGTATATTAATTTTATTAGATGTTTTTTTGTCAAGAAAATTTTATTTATTACCTATAATTATTCAACCTATGAATTGATATTGCCATCGAACCTCACCAGCAGTTGTCATGAAATATTCTCTAAATTCTTCTCTCACATCTTTTTGAGAGATTGAATAATTTCGCTGCCATCCCCTTAACGTTCCTTCTGGTGGGGGTTCATTCCGCCATTCACCATTTACAATTTCATGAGTACTAGGACTTTCAAAATCAACTGAACCAGAGCACAAATAATTATTAGATGTAGAAATCAAAATGTTACCTATGCAATGCACATATTACCACAGTAATATCTTTACTTTATTAGGTGCCAAATTTATTGGTTTTCGGAGGATTCTGAATTTACTGGACATAATGCCAAATACATTTTCTATTATATGACGAGTTCTGCTCAATCTATAATTAAAAATTCGGTTCGGTGCAGGTTAATTTCGGTACCCATGGGGCTTTAAAATGTATGACGTCATAGCAAAGGCATCATCTGTCACCATTATGTATGGAACTGGTAAACATATTTGGGGTAGTCCTTCTGGTTCAGGAAGACGTAACTGTTTGCTTTCCAAAGCATCGTGCAGGGAGCAGTTATTAAATATCCCCCCATCAGAAATTCTACCATTGCAACCAACATCAACATAAATTAATTTATAATTGGCAATTGCGACTCCCATCAAAACAATGCTGTGTGTTTTTATAGTTATAGTAAAGGCTTCCACAAATCTGTGGAGCCACCATTGTAATATGCTTGCCGTCAATAGCTCCAAAGCAATGTGGGAATTGCCATTTTAATGTAAATTGATCAGCATATTTCTTCAATTCTTCTGTACTTGAAGGACACTGAAACAAAAATAAATTTAAAACTATTTTACCTACGTATTATTAATTCCTATAGATATTTTTGCTTTTGTACCTAATTATTTTATTAATTACTTTTACAGTATGTAAATGTTGGCCCAGGCTGTAGTTCCGCCTGTTTATTGCTACCACAACATACAAGAAATAGTATAGGTATTAATTGCGTTCTTAATTTTTCAGAATAATACCCTGGAAAACTCGGAAAGTTTGCAGAATGAGCGAACACTAAATGTACCAACACCAATACAACAAAGTAAAAAAAAGCTCTAACAAAAGGCAGTCACAAACTCAAGATGATGACTATATTCTGAAGAAAGCCATTGAAATTATGAAAAAGCCGAAAGACGATTTTGATCGCTTTGGAGAATACGTATCGTTGGAATTAAAAACTTTAAAATCGGATTATTACAGAGGGCTATTGAAAAGTGAGATTCGTAAAGCAATAGCAAATATTTCGGGTATGGACGAAAGAAGCCACTGGTTCAGTGTAATGCCCTCCCATTCAAATACAAATACTTCATCCTCCTCCACTCCAATGCCTTCACCAACTGTCGTTCAGAATAACTTTTCTCCACCACCATGTGGAGAGTCTCAGACAACCCAAGATTTTTATAATTCATTCAATTCTTATTTAATTAATTGAATGTAATTATTTAGGTTTGTACTTTTATAGTTTCATAAAAAAAATAAAGTTAATTAGAAATTAATTCATAAATTGCTCATTAATACTTGTTTACACATACATTCAAATATTTTTCCTTTAAATCATCATAAATGGCTTGGCATACTTCGACAACTATTTTTTCAATTGTACAAGGTGGAATGCGGAAAAGGTATTGCAAACTACTGTAGGCATCTCCTGAATGAGAAAAGCATACTTGAAAAATATAGGTAATCCAAAAATATAGGTAAATATCCATATGCTTACCTGAAGCCAGAAAACGAAGGGTGACCATTAATCATGAACAGGAATTGCATCACGTAATTTTGTATCTTGCTTGACAATCTGGTGTTTTACTAAATCTAAAAGCAGTTCAAATTGCACTGCAGACATCCGAATAAAACTTTTAAACTGCTGTGCATCCTCCAACCGCAACTCATTTACGAGAGTTGAACCGGCTCCCAAGTCAATTCGACGATCCACCCATTTCCTTACCCAACACTTTTTTTTTATCTTCCGTTTTTGCACAATCTTATGCGCAATTAAAAAAGCTAGGGCCTGACGCGAATCCATTTTGCAAAATAAAAACACATATACTTGCGATGAAGTCACACAGCAGACTGCGTGGTGACTCTCTAGTCGACACGGAATTGTCTTGGTCTCGAGACTAATGTCACTGTCGAGTCTCCTATTCCTATCCCGAGACCGCAAGTGATCTCAAATGGACAACACCCTGAGACCAATCTCGAGACTTTTTCTCGAGATTTTATCTTGGACACTTACCGGTATTAGACGAGCTGAGACACCAATTTGAGGTTATATGGAACGAGATACCCCAGGAGAACATAGACCACTTGATAGAAAGTATGCCACTACCAGTAAATTGCTGTTCATGGCGATGTTACACATTATTAATTTTGTTTTCGTTGTTGTTATTGTTTAATTATAGTTGTTAATCTTTTTTTATGAAAACCTGATTATTTCATACGCAATAATGGAACATTATTTTAGCAAAGTTTCAAACTTGTAGCTTTATTTTTAATGGGTGATGCATTTCATATGAAACGAAGTGTATAATATTTTGAGGTCATTTTTATAAAACTGTGCATTGTAAAACCCATGTTTAAAAAACCAGCATACACATTTTTTACAAAAATGTATATCTGGGCTTAACAAATACAGCGCTAGAAAATATTGATAAACCTCGTTGTAAAACCTCAGCAGACCTGCTTTTAAAGTTACGAATCTCTATATTTGTTGATTTATTATTAAATATAGTTTCTTTACAAAGTGAGTTCCTATAGTAGAAATGTTGATAATCCTGTATTTACATGAAAATTAGAATATTGCAATTAAATCTATTCGCTTTGGTAGTTAGGTCGCTGTTCATTTACTACGTAATTTAATTAGGTTTGGTTTCATTTGCTGGAATAAAAACAAAGATATTATTGGATACCAAATTTAAAAAAAAAACTTACTTTGACTTCAAAATTGTGTTTTAAACTGACAACTGGAATAAGAGTAGGCCTTCCATGAGCACACTGAAATGGAAGTTGACAAACAGACAATTGTTTTATATATTTTTCACATTCGCTTATTGTTAGAGTATCCCCAAATTTAATAGCGCCTAAAATATCAAAACTTTACATTTTCAGTAGTGGTGACAATGAAATGAGAAAGTACCTCTGCAAGCTTCTGAATTGATAATATTTTGCAATATATTGGGTATTTTTGAAGAAACACCCCTGGTGGATATTACCATATCGATATGTTCATATATTAGGGTATTTATATTGTCTAAACATACGTCTTTGCTTTTTTCTTTCTGCAAAATTAATAGCTTCTTCAGTTACAAATGTTGCTTAATAATTGTTAAATACTCACACTTCTTATGGATTTATTATAAACACAAAGTGGAATGTGGGTTATCTCAACATTGTTTCCAACAGTTGTGTATCGTAAGCCCAGATTTTCGAATAAGCTCTTGAAATTGGCTAAAATGTTTATTTCTGTCGATGTTAATGGTATTATAATTTTTTCGTGACATTTTGTCGACTTATACTTAATTGTTTCCGTATCAGTTGCGGCTTCTTTATAGTCTGTTTTACAGAAAAATTAATAAATCTGATTAGATAGAAGCAAAGCTGAGAAGTAGACATCAATGTGACGTAATGATGACGAATATATTTTTGGCTAATTTTTTAACGGGAATTCAAAATAGTGTGAAGAGAATAAAATCATATAAACATTTTTATTAACATTTCCTATGAACATCTAACTTGATAAAGATGAAATGTATTATAATTAAGGCAAAGGAACCAATAATTGACACCTTTAGATATTTTCAGCATTTTTTGTATGCAAACATTTTATTTAGAAGCACACAGAAAAAATAACATTATTATCGTTTAGCCTACACTATTTACTGTAATACTATATGTAGTGCGATAATGTAAACTAAAGACAACTATGGAATATATTTTTTTTTAAACTCTTCAAAAAAGTTCCAGTTGTTGACATGGCCATTTGAGAATTGCCCCAATTGTTGACATAGTTTGATTCCAATGGTTGACACTGGAATTTTATTGATTGTAAGTTTATTTTAAGTTAACTGATGGCTTTATTTTTTATTAAATTTTTGTTTATCAATTATTGCATGTTGAGAAATTTTATCGATACTTGTTCATTTCAGGAATTAACATGCTGCCCCTTGAATTTACTTGTAGAGGTGTAGAAATATTTTGCAGAATATCTTCAAAAGAATACCACAGCGTGTCTTCGGCTACCGGCCATCGCCAATTAAGATCACTTGGAGTCATTGCACTAATAAATCTATCTATCTTTATCAATTACTTTAATTATGCCAGGGTAATAATTTTGCTCATATAAAAATATGACATAATCATTGACTCCAAATTCCTCATTCTTTTTCTTTCTTGTTTTTCTAATTCCTTTCTTTCTTTCTCTTTTTGCTTTTTCAAATGGTATTCTTTCCACTGGGTGGACGTAGCAACCGAAGGAATTTTTTCCTTACATCTTTTAGGTTTAGAGTTTTCACGGACTTGAGACCAAAATAGAGACTTCTTAAAAGGTACGTAGGTAGGTACGTTAACTAGACAACTAGTTTGTCGAATTTCTTTTTCAGGTGTAACATTTTCATTCGGAAGTGGCTTTCTATGGTCTTTAATGTCCCCGCATTATTAGTTGTTTCAAAAAAGATAGCATTAGTTATGGATGTTTTCGTTATTGCTACTTCCCTGATAGCTGGAGGTGCTTCAGTTGGTGTGATTTCTTGAGTCACAGTAGCTTCTTCACTGGTCTTGTATTCTTTTTGTTGTATATTTTCATTGGCATCTTTTAGGTCTTTATCTAAACCTCTCCAGAGATAAAATAAAGACGTGTCTATCATCGATCCTATACATTGGTCTCCAGATGACTTAAATGCACGTAGTGTTTCTTTGGAAATTTTTGTTTCGATAAACTTTAAATGAAGATTTATAGTGTCTTTTGTCCAGATAGGTGTTGCTAATGTAGAACTAGTAGATGTCTTAAATATCTTTTTATAATTTATGGCATTGGGATTCAGAGGGCATAGTCCATATTCAACAAAACCATTGATGATCCTCTCAGGAGTAATACATCTTTCTGTAACTTTCAATAACAACGGTGCAAAGTTTCCTTTTTTTATTTTTATCCCTTCATTTTGCATCCTCCATTCATGTACTCCATCTCTCCAACCGCTTTTCAGCGGATGAAATACGGCAAGATTCATCGGTTGAAGGATATGCGTCGCATTAGGAAAAAGTGCAACTAATATGATGCCTTTTCCTGTGCAGAAGTTACTCAGGCTGAGGGAATTAAATGACTCACATGGCCATCCACAAAGAAAACTACAGGAAACGGAATATTGTTTTGAACTATCCACGGATACATAATATTTGCGACATATTCAAAAAATGTTTCCCCTATCATCCAGCCGGATTCGCTCTTCCCAACCCCCCAACCATCTGGCATTAAACTGGCAACATTTTAATGGTTCAGGTATTTTTAGTTTCTTACTTTCTATTCTGATTTTAAGTCAATTTATATTGATTGCACCATTATCTAATTGCGCCAAATAAGAAATGTGGGCAGTGATACCTTTTCTTCACTCAAGAGGTAGTGCAGCCTGCAGAAATAATTCGCACAATGCAGCAGCGGTATGGTGACAGTTTGTTATGTTCATTTGATTTTACCACTTCATCTGAATTGAAGTCGTATTATAATTGCCGTTCTGTAGCTGATTACTATATTATTATTTTCCAAATACAGTTGGTGTGGACCTTTTTTGTTACCATGCAAAATTGCCGATTAATGTTTTGCCTGCGCGCTTGGCCCTGGACGCTTTCTGCGAATTTACGTGTTACATTGTTCCAGAATTATTATACCATATTTTGCAATGTGGTGTAATGTTTTTGGCCGATCTATGTTTGCGTTACGTTTCCTATACAGTCGGCTTTCCACCTTTGCTCGGCCCGGTCACCCGACTGTTAATAAATTAAGAAAAAAAGTGGACGCTAGGATTTGGGAGTGAACTGACGTGTTTTCTTTTGTAAACCAAGTTGTGTAGCAGCTCTTCTGCTAATTGAGTTATCGTTTCGTTTAGGCAAAAGAATCTTCGACTTGCGTCGGATTAAAAATATTACAGTGTCAGCTTTGTGCAAAAACAATTCAGTGAAATTGTTTTCTCGACTGTGCCGTATAAAAGCGATCAAACATATGGAAGTTCTCTTCTTCGAGCTGTTTTAAGTGATCCTCCTGTCCAGCGGCGGAGATAATGACATCTGAAATTCCCGCCTCTTCTTTTTCGATGTCGGAAAAAGCCCTGTCAGAAGCGATACAACCTACAGGGGCGTACCAGAGAAATTTTCCCGCTTCCCGAAGATCACCCCAGTTGTGCCTCTCTCTGCTCCCTACCGAACAACACTAAGATAGGAGAAATTCTAATTGTGTGGTGAAAACTTTTTCCGAGTTAAATTTTCAAGTTTCAAGTTCTGAACCCTTTTTTTTAAATGCGTCGTAAAGCGACCTTCAGTCGCCAGTTGATCTTTCTTCTTTTGGTTAAGTAAAGTGTATTCATAAATTGTATTAAATTGTAAACTCAGACGCCACTGGCTGCGTAGATCTCTAAGAAATTAAATATCGCAAGCCACTAACGGCGATCCTTTTTCAGTTCGAACGTTGCAACAAAATCTTGTATTAATTAACCATAAATATTACCATTTTCAATGTAATCGTTATAATTTTTGTATCATGTCAGTAATCTAAAAGAAGTTGAAATACATTTGTCTTAAAATGAACCACATCTTTTATTTTTGGTCATTTTTATCTCTGTGTGCATGAACTTTGCAAGTTTTACATATAGGAGGAGGCACAATAAAGGTGAGGCCGATTCCCGTAAGCTGCTGATTCTCGGCCTTCCACGAGAACTGGTAATCTGCTGTGATTTGGAAGGTGACGCCCGTTAATTTTGTGCTACCCTGTACACAACTAGGAAGATTTCCCTCCCGTAAGCGGTTTTTGTGAACCACTCCTACTCCTCTGAGCTAAGCTGTAGGCCTTTTTCTACCCTTCCTGTTGCGGGTCGACGAAAAAGCTCGTTTGGCTCGTAACAAGTTGCCTAAGTCAGTGGTATTCAGCCATTTTTCCCCCCGTAGTACCCTTAGAGTCACTTTTCCACTCAATTTTGTACCTCCCAAAGTTGGTGCAGTGCAAATGGTACTCGTGATTATAGGACCACGATATTATTGGCGCTATAGCGAGCACAGTTGCAAGATTTCATTGTTGAGTAGAGTAAGCCGGACGGTAGTCATTTGAAAATTTAAAAATATAGGGAAATTCTATTGCCCAGTGGTTGTATAACAATTGTAAATTAATAGTCTATACCAGTGGTGGCCAATCTTTTTGGGCGGTGGACCAAGTTAAAAAACTAAGTATGCCGCCGGGCCGCCTACCAAAATGTTATGAACTACATATATACAAGCACGAATGGTTTTTATTATGTATTGTATATATACAAGGGAGGTTCAAATTTGACCTGCATTTTATTTTTTTCTGAACGTAATTGAAGAGATACTGCAAAACGGTTTTATATTCATCGAAGTAGGCAGGTTAGCCAACGCCATAAGCAATTGCAACTTGAGTGTATCAATACTGTCAGTTGTATTAACAATTTCGTGCGTTACTGACTTCAGTAATGAAATCAAATACTTAGAAGTTACACTAGACCAGAAGTTGACGTGAAACTCACACATTGATAAACTGCAGAAGAAGGCAGTTTTAGCATCTCTGGCAGGCTGTAGGTTGGTAGGAAGAAACTGGGGGCTAAAACCAGTAATGATCCATTGGTCATACGTGGCTATAAGAAGAACCATGGTCACCTACGCAGCAGTCGTGTGGTGGCCAAAAACAAAACAGATTACTATTCAGTTACGGCTAGAAAAGATACAACGTCTCGCCTGTCTGAGTATAACAGGTGCAATGAACACCTGTCCAACTGCAGCAATAGAGACCATGTTAGGACTAATGTCCCTACACCTTCAGGTGCTAAAGGAGACAATGCTGCATGCGCTCACGCTTGCAGGGACAAATAAATTCAATCAGGAGACCTGACAAGCCACTTAGGTATTCTAAGTCTCACTCACCTACAGCAAATGGCCTACACCGTATCGGATTTTATGCCAATAAAATACAACTTCGACTAACCTTTTAGAGTGACCATCACAGACCGGGAAATGTGGTCCTCGGGAGGACCTTCCTTCAAGAAAGGATCCCTCCAGTGGTATACGGATGGTTCGAAGATGGAAGGAGAAGGAACTGGAACGGGGATCTACAGACCCGGTTGCCGCATTTCCGAACGCCTCGGTGCCGTAACTACCATCTTCCAGGCTGAGGTTTAAGCCATAAATCTCTGTACAAAGATAAACTTTAGGAAGTGATATAAAGGTGCAATAATTGACCTCCTCACAGACTGCCAAGCAGCAACAAAGGTTTTAAAGGCCTCCACTTGTGAGTCGAAGCTAGTCTGGGAGTGCCTGAACAACCTCAAACAACTGGCAAATAGAAACCGTTACTTTGTGGTGGGTGCCATTGCATAAGGGCGTACCAGGCAATGAAAAGGCCAACGAACTAGCAAAACGCAGAGTAACGACGCCATTTACTGCACCTGAGCCTTGCTGTGGAATACAGAAAAGCCACATAAAACAGGCGGTCAAGCTATGGGAGGAACAACAGAAGTCCTTATACTGACAGAATATACCAGAACAACGTCAGGAAAAACAGATCATCACTGTTTCGCAAAATAAAGCAAAACTTGCTTTGTCCCTCAACAAGATGGAATTGAAAACCATCACTGGCCTATTCACAGGCGACACGACATTAAAATACCATCTTTTTAAGATTGGTAAAGCAGAGGACCAAATCTGCCGCTTATGTAACGAGGTAGCGGAAACGGCAGAACACATTCTATGCGAATGCAATGCTGCCTGTCAACGCAGATATAAAATTTTCGGAAAGGCAACCGTGACACCTAACAAACTAAGGGACTCGAAATCCAGAGACATTATAAGGTTTATCAATAGCCTACAACTTCTCTAACAAAGAAAGGGCTCATAAGTTTCAGAAGAACCATTAAGGGTCGAAGTGACGGAAGGCACATAAAGGCCAAAGCCCTAACATCCAATAATAATAATAATAATAACAATTTCGCGCAACAATGTGTCAAATTCGCGACAAGCTTAAATTTAGTAAAATCAGGTGGGTTCCAAAACAACTTTTCGCAGAACAACAGCAGAAACGACTTCAAGTTTGCAGAGAACTACGGCTTCGCTATGAAGGCGATGACTTTTTGTCACGTATCATAACAACTGATGAGACCTGGATACACCATTATATCCCAGAAAGCAAGTTAGCATGGAATGGCGTCACTCAAGCTCACCTCCGCCCAAAAACTTCAAAACACAACCATCGGCTGGCAAAGTTATGGCGACTGTACTCTGGGACGCTATTGGACCAATTTACGTCGATTTTTTCGAAGAAGAAAAATGATTAATTCAGGTTATTACAGTGAGCTTTTGGAAAGGTTAAGCGGGCTGTACGAATAAAAAGACGCGGTCTCTTAAGCAAGGACATTATTCTCCTGCACGATTACGCTCGCCCACATAGAGCCCGCCTAACGAACAATACATTGGCTAAATTGGGCTGGGAAGCACTGCCTCACCCTCCATATAGTTCGGACTTGGCCGCAAGTGACTATCATCTCTTTGGGCCACTCAAAAAGTTCTTGGGAGGCAAGCGATTTGCCTCTAATGAGGAAGTAAAGGATGCGGTGCAAAATTGGCTACGTCGTCAACCAAAAGAATTTTTTTCGACGGGAATACGGAAGCTACCGGAGCGATGGGACAAGTGTATTTTAAAGGGGGGTTGTTACTTAGAAAAATGATGTATATATAATATTCATTTATAGTTTGTATCGACCAGAAACAAAATAAAACGCAGGTCAAATTTGAATCACCCTCGTATAGGAAAAAATAGAAAAAAAAGAGAAAAATAAACACTATTTGGCCTTGCTTTATTTACTCGTAAGTGTAACTTAGAACGGACGCGGACCCGTCATGGGCATCTTTTATATATCTCCTCTTGTGACGCTCTACACCCCGCGAAGGGGTTTGACCTGCAAGGCGGCAGGTCGGAAATTCCGTATCTTTGCTTTTACACTCGGTTGTCGCGTGCCAAATTGTTCATCGGAACGCAGGTACCCAATGGGTAGGACGCCCGCCAGGAATCGAGTCGGGGGGTTTGAACTCCCGACCGTTCGCACCGGAATTCAGTGCTTTAACCACTGACCTACACTGGCGCGCTTTTATATATCTGGGTAGCCTAATTCTCAAACGTTTCTGCTGATTCTAGTCGTTGTCGGGTCGGCGGCACGATATATAGAACAAAAGACCGTCCCGGCGCCGTTCTGCCGCGGTGTCTTTGGTCTACAGATCAAAGGATACCACGCCGCCACCGCCAATAGGGTATCTACTGCGGCATTCTTTTGGCGGCGGACGGGCAGTATCCTTTGATATTTTTAGTAAGCAACTGTAGCTTGTAATTATTAAAGTTTTAGGTAGCCTGATTCTTTTGTTTTCTTGCTTTATATTGATTAGTGGGCGCTTACTAGTAAATTTCGGTTATTATTTATTCTGCGACTTCAGTAAAGTTTTGTATCTTAAGGAAAGGCTCGCGGGCCGCAGACTATTGCGGAGCGGAAGTTTCATTCGTTGTAATCTCAGATGGTTTAAATATAGTTTTACAAAAAAAATTGTAATGTTCGTAGAATCAACAGATATTACTGGAAATTTCGTTATCGCATACTATTGTGTTTAATTTTCCCTCTAAATCGTGACGACTAGGTGTTGTTAGCACTACTAAATATTACCATTAAGTAACTGTTCCAGACGAACTCGTTCATGTACAGCATGTTGATCAAATAAAATAATTAACTTTCTACTCGTAAGTAAAGTAATAATAAATTTCTTGTCCAACTGGCCAATAACTTCAAGCTCAGTAAAAATGTCTTTAGTAAACGAGTGCGCTTGTACTTCATTATACAGTTTTACCATCGATTTTGGGAGCTCATTTAAGCCTGCATTTGGAATGTGGCAGTGAAACTGTTTGGTTTTTTCTCTGTACAAGTCTTCAAAAAATGCTTTAGCATCTGCAACATTCTTAAGTAAGTTATTGTGAGAAAATAGAAAGAAAAACCAACCATTATAGCTGTAGATGTAATTGGACCATTTAATAGTATTTAATTCGCTTTCATAATTTTCCAATATGGCGGCATGCAAAGACTTCTTGGAAGTTGGACTTAGAGAAGCGTCGATTTTTTTGCTTTCGATAAAAATAGGCGAAAATCCCTTGGGAACAAATTCAATTCTTTTAATAAGATTGAAATGAGTATCTTGTTTTGGCCTGAACATGGATGTCATTCCTAAAAATATGGTTAACGAAATTAAGTTTGGGAGATAGACGTTAAACAATAATTTGACACAGCCTCTTTCATACAATTTAATTTTTACCTGTTCTCTTGTGAATATAAAATACACCACCCAATACGTTCACATTTTCAATCCATTCATCGTTCTTTTCTTCTGATACATTATTTATATCAGTTTGATGGTTAACAGCACCAGAATTCATCGTATAATTTACAAAATGTTTCATGTTACAATCTGCAGAATCTGCAAGATTAATATTCGATTGGTCAATTTCACCGCTGACAGACTGTCTATTGTGTTTGGAATCTTCATCCATACCCTTTCCAATAAGTATCGATTTTTTTATTTCATCGATTGTTATGTTTAAAGCACTACAGTTTTTCTTACTATTGTTATTAGTTGCTCGGCGTGTCTGCGATTTACTAGCTATAATTTGTCTTAAACTAGGAACGAAGAAATTGCTCAAGATTTTGGAGGGTGTCCCTTCTATCACTCCAGAACTAAAACTGCAATTTTCCAGAATATTTCCAACTTTTTGTATTTCTAAATTGGTGTGAGAGGGTTTGCTCCTCCACGTTTCTTCAACTGCATCAAACCGAGTGCTGGAAAGCGCCGGTTTAAAATTTCTAGAACACACAGTTAAATTGCTCCGAGCTACTTCTTTCGGGATATCGAAGCTTTTTGAATCATACAAACTAATTTTCTCAATGGTATCATCGATGGTGCTGGATTTGTTTATATTTGGTGTCAGAAAGCTATATTCCATTACATTGTTGCACTTGGGGGTTGCTAAATTGCCGAAAAATGGTTTTGGCTCTGAAGATAAATTAAATTTGTACCTTTCAGAAGATAATTCTGAATTTTTATGTGATGTAACTAGTTTCCTAATTGTGGGTCTTGACTTCTGTTGGAAATTAAAGTTGGTATGGGGGATACATGGGTCTTCATTTGCAAAAGCTTCCAGAAAATGTGTCGCTTTTGATTGCAGTGGTTCTGTATTACATTTTTTCAGCGAAAGATTGAATTTTTGATTACCATTTTTGCTCTTGGTAGGTTGTATTATGGGCCAGTTATTCTGGGCTAAAAGTCGATACAATTTATATGAATGATTAAGAAATAATATATGATTGCCTACTATACTTACGGTCTGCAGGTGGGAATAAAAAATCATTTTTAGTAGTGTCTTTTTCAGGATTTATAATAAACAAAGAGTCGTATTGCCATTCATTTTCTTTTTCTTCCTGGTTTTGGTGTTGATCAAATATAATCTGGTTGCTTGGTTGTGTGTCAAAGATATTGGCACTGCCTTGTATTTCTAATTTTTGTTGGTTCCCTTTTGTGTTTGATTTCTCTGCGTGGTTTTCTTCTTGTTCCAAAAAGAAGAAATCGTTTTTCTTTTTTGGTAAATAATGAGGTTGTTTAGGTAAAAAAAGTGGTTTCATCTCGAATTCTTCAAGAAACACATTTTTATGGTTTAAACGTTGTGGCCATGGTGCCGAAAATATATTCGCTGATGGCAATAAAAGACGTTCTTGGTGATCATCAGCAAATAAATGCTGCTTGGTTGGAGCTAAAAGTTTCCTTTCTTAGACATTATATTTCTGTTTTCAATATTGTTTAAGTTGTAAAGTGTCCGGTTTTCGCACATTATTTTGTGTCTAATATAGTCATCTCTTCGAGCTCAAACCATGTCGTATTAGGATTGATCGACGCTGACGTTTCGCTAACTGTTACAGACGCGTTGATAATACTACCTACGACGACGCAGTCTAAGCCAGAAGAGCTGACTTCATCATTTAAGTTAAGACTTACACGATTTCGGTTGATGTAAAGGTACGTTCTTCTTAGTGTAAGTTGATACTTCCTTGATGGGTGCACATTTTTGATTTTTATGAGGAAAGTGAGTCCATGTTTTAGTAACTGGAATATCATTTGAAACTTTACGAAAAAATGGAGATACATAATTAATACCATTTAGATGTTTCTCTGCAAATACATTTCGGTTTGGTTTGAAATGTTTCTGATCTTTCATTATGTGATTTGAATTTTGTCTAGTGCCTCTAGCAATCTTTGTATTATGTTTATCTTTTCCTGCAGGCTTTTGAAAAAACGGAGAATAACATTTTTGGCGTGGAACTTCTCCACCTGAAACGTTGGGTTAGATATTAAAATTAAACAACTACAGACGGGGATCGAAGAAAAACTCATAAAAAAAAGTGCAAAATCTTAATTTATACATTTAAATAGTATTGGAAAAAAATCATGAAAGATGATATACAGAGTGCTGTGCATTTGCCACCAGATTAAGAAAACGAACGACTGTGAATTTGACAAAAGTACAACTTACATTTTTGAAATCTGAATCGTTATAATAACTCAAAGTTGCTATTTCTGCATACAGCTCAACGTTCCTTCTAAAGGCCGCAAATGATGTTCCAATACAGAAATAGTAGAGGGAAAAGTAGAACAAACTCTGGTTAAATCCGTAATAAACTTGTACGAAACACAGATAGCCAAAGTCAAGAATGGAGCAGAATTAACCCAAGCATTTAGAGTAACGAAGGGGTTGAGATAGGCATGCCCGTTGTCGCTAACGGAATGGGAATATCTATAGGAGACACAACAATATATACCCTACAATTCGCAGACGATCAAGTAGTAATAGCCCAGGAAAACGATGACGCAGAGTATATGATCAAGAAACTACGGGAAGAATGCGGAAAATGGGGTTTAACACTAAACATTGACAAAACAAAATATTTGCCGCTAGGTACTGCACAAACAGGAGGATTAAAATTGGACACGGGAGGGGTAATAGAAAGATGCGAAGAGTACACTTATTTAGGAGCGAGGATAGGTGAAGAAAATGTTATGTTCTTTTGATTTTGCCGCTTCCTATGAATTAAAGTCAAATTTTAATGGCCGTTCTTAAGTCGATTACTATTTTATTATTCCCAAAGGTTAATTGATGGGAGGTCACTTTTGCGAAACTTGCGAAAGGGAACGCTAGACATGTATGTTTAGTCTGTTTATGCCGACCGAAAACCGTTCTTAGAATCCTTTGTCTGCAGAATTGGCCCGGAAGTTCCACGTGGAATATTTTGTTCTAGAATTCTTGCAACATATTTCGTAATATGATGAAATATTCCAGCTTCTGGATATTGGCGTTCGTTTTTTCGCCAGTAGACTTTAGATCTCCGTTCGACCCGGTTGCTCGTTAAGATCTCAGCGCCGACGACAATTACGGCAGAAGTCAGCCCAAGCTTGTGAGAGTGAACGCACGTGGTTTTTGGAGTCGGAATTTTATGGCAGTGTCGCTGCTAAGTTAAGATTCCGTATCGTTTTCTTGTCTGGAGCAAGATAATTCTCGACTTGTGTCGGATTAAAAATATTAGCAGAGTGTTAGCTTTTTTAAAAAACAATTCAGCGAAATTGTATCGGAATACAGCCATCAACCCTGTGACTCCCTCCAATAAGCCGTTGTAAGTGATAATCCCGTACAGCGGTGGAAATTTTGTTCCTGAAGTTCCCGATTTTTTTCGAAGGAAGTCTAGGCCCTTCACGTTGTCACCATCGTGATCCAGCCTTCAGAGACGTGCCTGCGATTTTTGTCAGCCTCTTTAGGAACTAAGAACACCCCAAATTGTGCCTCCCGCTACTACCTATTTGAAGAAAACTAAGGTAAAAATGGATATTGTGTTATTGTGGAAACTTGTTTCGAAATTCATTTGACTGGTTTAAAGTGCTGAACCTTTTTTTTTATGCAACGCAAAGGACCTTCAGTCGCCAATTGCTATTAGTTATTACTCATAAGGTTTAATTAATTTCTGTGAACCCAAACGTCGCTGGCTGCGTAGATCTGTTCATTAAAGTAAATATCGCAAGCCAGCGGCGGCGAGCTTTTTGTTTGAATGTTCCAACTACCCTTGTGTTAAACAACAATTATTACCGTTTTGGTTGTATTTTCTTGTACTACCTATATGTGCTAAAGAATTTCAAGTAACAGAAGTATATTTGTTTTAAAATTTCACTATATATTTTATTTGTGGGTATTGTATTGTGCATGAAGTTTGTAAGCTTTATGTACAGGAGGAGGCACAATAAAGGTGAGTTCGATTCCCGTAAGCTGCTGGCACCTCGGCCTTCCACAAGAACTGGTAATCTGCTGTGATTTGGAAGGTGGCGCCCTTTTAATTACACAACTAGGAAGATTTCCCTCCCCTAGGCGGTTTCCGTGAACCACCCCTACTCCTCTGAGCTAAGCTGTAGGCCTTTCCCATCTGTCCTGTTGCAGGTCGACGAAAAGGTTTGGCCCGTAACAATAGAATACAGAAAATCTTATAAAATCTTGGTAGCAGCGTGAAATTATAATTGACGAGGTTGAACCCTTAATCGTTAATTTGGATGATGACTCGTCTGATAGTGGAAACGAAGGATATGAAAGCGTCGGCAATTAAACTGTTTAATAGTGTTAAAACCAAGTGGTTGCTGTTAATTAAGTGCCGTAATAATATTCTTCTAATTATTTGTGTATATTTTCATCAATATATGTAATTTAATATTAGTAATTCTTGACTTTCTAACATTAGCAATAGTATTAAAACCAAGCGTAACTTGTTTGTCTCCGCTGGTTTCTTGAGCTGCTGGGCGCTCATCTTAGTTCGGCCGGTTATTTCATGTACCTATGAGATTTGGACCCGCAAATTTAAACGGCATCGTACTTTAGGTTGAATGCAAAATATGATAAAGAGAAAAATGATATTTTATAGATTTACATACCTATGTCGCAATTTGACTGCTTGCAGAGTTTATGATGAAAATTTTTTCCATTTGGTATGCGTTTATAGTTTAATACACCAATATTCCTGGAAAATTCAGGTACAAAATTGTGATTTTTGAGGTGCGGCTGCTTTGAAGTTGTCATTTTGTTTTGATCATTCATTCTTCGATTGCGTTGAAAACAACTTTGTTGTCCGTAGTCACGAAATATTGATTGGTATAATTCATCCTCCAGAACTCTTCCTTCTTTACGCTTACCAAAACCATTATTGTTTTCAGGTTTACCAACGTTTTTGTTGCAGAGATCGTCGATAAAATTTCGATCAAGAACTTTTTTGTCGAAGCATCCTTCATATTTATTTCTGGTATGATGCTGGCGGCTTACATTCCACTTAGTAGTATAATAATTACTTAAGTTACTCAAGGGTTCTTCTCGAGCGAAATTGGAGTGCGGTCCCCATCTGTTTAATTTGATAGGGTTATAACTTTGGTACAAAGGAACTGTAGTATCACACAGTTCGCCAGCGTAGCCATTTTTCGCACAATTAGTTGTTTGGTGATTTATAAAATTATTGTTTACAAGATTTGTTCTGCTTGCAAACGGAAAACTTTGATAGGGTCTTTCAAATATGTAATTTTTCTCCATGAATTCTCTGTATGGTTGGCAGCTAGTATTTAAGTTGGAAAAATCAAAATTGTAGTCCGAAAAATAGTTTCTTATAGGCATTCGAAAATTTTTATTACACACATTGTGATTCGGAATTTCATGATTATTAAATATGGTGCAATTATTAGCAACAGGATATGTGTTATATTTCATGTTGCTTGTAGGAAATTTATGAAACTGGTTTTCTGAAATTCCATAATTGTGAAAAGGTTTGTGAAGACATTCCGTGGTACCAAACTTAGGAATTCGAATTTTGTTTATGGGTCGATAGTTATCAATATTGTAAGTTGTCTTTCTCGGTGTGCGTAACTTGTGTAAATAATTTTCTTTTAAGTTAAATTCATAATTTGAATCTCCAATGTCGTACCTTTTTGGTTCACCTAAATTGTAACAACCCTGACGATTATTATATAATTCAAAACGGTTTACAGGAAAGCAATATTGTTCAGGTTTGCTTTTAAATGATTTCTCAAAATATTTTGAAAATGTAATATTGTATTTCGAGTTCCGTGGAAATGAGTTGCTAAAGATGAATTTCGGTTTTGTGTCTGGTCCTGATTGAGAAACGCAGTTAAATTCGATCTTGAATTCCTTTTGGTGTTCCATCATGGTTGTTTGGATACATTTTGATATCATTTCATCTTTAGCGGTTTTACAGTGATTTTCCTTCAATCTGGTATTTTGAAACCCTTGTATTTCTTCGTCATTTTTGTTTAATTTTATAGTACGTTTCTGATTAGCGTCGTTGGGGATTGATAACTTTTGTTCATTTCCAGGTACACTTTCTTCCAAATTACACACTGGATGTACTGAATTTGTAACAATAGTTTTTTTGGACATAATCTTCCACGATACAGTCATCATCGTGGTGTTTTGCTTTCTACACTCTGTAATTAAATTTTCCTTTGTGGTCTCCACAATCCGGGTTTCCATGGCATTGTCTTTAACTTGGGGTTCTTCATTTGGAAAGACCAAAGTGGATTTTAAGAACATATCCATTATCAATTCTTTACCCTTAACTTGATTCTCCAATATGTTTGTGTTAATGGTAGAATTCAGTAAAGAGTTATGGTTAGCTTTTGTGGTATTTATTTCGGAATTCAGGACCAAACTTTGCGTATTCTTGTGCTTTTCAAATACATTAATTGGGATTTTACTAATAGTGCTAATCGGGAATATTTTTTGATTTGGCTTTGTTGGACCTTTTAGTTCAGGACCATACGAGGGTTTAGGAAAGTAAATACTCTTTGGGTTAGTTTGTGGGTTTGCAGTTTTATTTTCAATATTTATATCTCCATTGGCCTTTAAATTTTGAATACTACGATTAGCTTTATTGCGAGTTGTTTTAGAGTCTCTTCTTTTTCTGTTACTAGTTTTATCGACATTTTTGCTTCTTTGTCGAATATTGTTTCCATCATCTTGGATTAAATTTGTCTGAGAATTTCTTTGTGTATTGGTTTTCGTTCCCCCAAGCAAAGTTGGTCGTCCTTTAATATTTTTGTTTTTGTGATGCTTCGTAATGGTTGGGACAATTTTAAAGTACTCTCTATTATGGGTATGCATTGAGTTGTCTTCTTTAGAATTGTTCTTAGAATGTTTATTTTTAAAATCATTAGAAGGTATAATATTTATATCGTCACTACTTGAAATCAAATTTTTATTGCTGGTTTTCTTGTTGTAAAGTTTGTCTTTGTTTGAAGAAAAATCCCGGAGCTTATTTGATTTTCCAGTTTTTTCTTCGTTGTGAACTTCAGCTAACGTCAAAATATTTGCATGTTCTTGAATATCATTAAAATTGCTACTGGTAGTACTTCCAGTTTTTGATTGATCATCTAAATTTTTGTTGTCCTCATTGTTTGCTGAAATATTATTTTCACTTCCAATTTCAATTAGGCCTGAATTTGTTTTCTTCTTCTTAGGCAATTCATTTACATTTTCGGTATTTTTGCGCTTCATTGGTACGCTTTTCACCGCTCCTTTAATTTGGGAAATGCCAAACTGACTTTTGAAGCTTGGGGCTTCTGGCAAATTAACTTCCTCCTTCGTCAAACTGGTAGTCATCAAATTTTCACGTTCTAAAAGTTTTTCTACGGCTTTTTGTACGCAATTAAGCACAACATTCCAATGTTTAAATTCAACCATCTTTTTCGACGGGCTTATTGTTAAATCTACCTCGGAATACGGACATCTGATGTTTAATGCATAAATAGGGTGTCCCGTTTTCTCAGTTGGGCTTGAATGATTTAAAAAAGCCGGTTTTCGATAAATGAGGCTTTTTAGTAGGAGCGAGTTAACCAATTTCTGGATTTTTGGCGAAATAATGGGACGTTTGTTCAGGTATATGAATTGGATTTGGGTGTTAGTCGAATGATTTTTGGATATCAATCCGGATACGCTAATTTTATTTTTGGTGATTTTAATTTCCAGCAGATCTTCGATAGAAATCTCGGGGTATAGGTTTGCCAGTGCTTGAGAAACTGTTTTGGTTTTATTGCTTTGGAAAACAATCTTTCCTGTGGCGTCATTTCTAAGGTTGAACGAGATATTAGGATGTATTATGGCTAAATTTTCCAAGTCTCTTTTAATCCCATGGATGTCTAAATTCTGATGGATTCTTTTTTGACGCACTGGCAGATTATGCATGAACCCTTCAATTGTTACCGTTGTACCTTGGCTGGGTCTCTGTTTAACCACTTCTACTGCATTCCATTTACCGTTCTCATACGTTTTACAGTAAGTGTTTTCCACATTATCAGGCCTGGAAACGATGACAGTCTTTTTTGACATACTGCGAATGCTAGAGAGAGCTTCGCCTCGAAATCCAAAACGTTTTATATTTTTTAAGTCTGCCAAACACTGGCATTTACTAGTCATGTAGCGTAGTCCAATTAAATTCATGTTTGATTTTGTAACACCTTTGCCGTTATCTACCACTTGAATTCGAAATGTTAGTAGATTTATCCTTACAGCTACGGCTGTTGATTTTGCATCTAAACTATTTAGCACCTGAAAAAAGTATTATATACTGAAAAGTTTAATTAGTATGTAGGTACCTGGTACAGTATTCAAAACTGTCAGTACACTAGTATACAAAAATACATAAAGATCAAACATCAAATAAAATATAGAACTGTACTCAGACTTGTACTACCATGTAATACAATAACTTACTATCATCTTATAATGTAAGCATTTTTCAGTTGGTGCTAATAATCACGCTGTCAAAGTATCTTAGCAATAAAGAAATATATACAGGGTGTATCTGAAATGGCGCAAAATAGAGTACTACGAGACGCTTCGCAAAAATTGGGCAATAAGATCTAATATTACCCTGGCCGAAAATATTACGTTCCTGAACTATTCGTATTTACAAATTATTAAATATGGCAATAATACATACCTTTGCTGTTTTCTATTTTAAGGGAACTTTTTAGTAATTTCTGAGATTTCGTTTCTAGCAGGTCTAGAATTTTTGTAATCGCCTAAAGATAGACAAGTCCGCTCTTATAATAATCAAAAATTACAGGTGAAGGTAAATATATGCCCGTTTGCTATTTAGCTCTAAAAATTACGTAAATGCAACACGAATTAATGTTTATTTCAAAAAATATTTATTTTTAATAAACAATAATCGGAGTTACAGAAAATAAAATACAGAGGTCTTAATGTAAAGGAGCCGAAAGTGTAGCTATCTTTAATCTATTATGTAGCAGCGCTTCTACACTTCTTATCTTTGCTTATGCTACATAAATTCTGATGTTATCAAGTAAAAAGCAATTGGAATCTAATTTTATAATAATTACAAAACTTTGTACGTTAAACCACCTTATAGTAAATTGAAGGCTGAAACGCATTTTATATCGTTAATTCCAGATGTAAAGCTAATAATAATTTTTTAAAACTAAGTTATGTTTTATAATTCAAATGTTTTGGTAAAAAAGTACAGATAAGATTTGATTCGAAATTGTTACACAGCTACAGGTTAAATCATTTCTTGCAGTTCTTGACTAATATCGTTTAGCAACATTATGTTACCGATTGATTATATACATCCCATACTTACAACGTGCAGGAAATAATATCAGTTTCAGTAAAGTGTTTGATAGTGGAAGATGTGTGATAGTGCGTGTTATCGTTGTATGTCTGTTTTCTGTTCGTCCAGGCCGTTAGGAAAGACCAAATCCAGTCTACTTGCAGGTAAAACAAAACTTATTTTTATCAATTGTTTATAGGCTTATGTACCTATTGGTAACAAACAGGGTATTTCAAAATTGTACCCATATTTTCCAACATAATTCAATTCATTCATAGTATTACATACAAGGCATGAACCTCTAACTTTATGATGTAGCTGAGAATAAGTAAGAATGGTAATACCACAGGGTATTTCGAAATTGCACCGATTTTCCCAAGAATATATATAAATCCACTACACTGACATTTCTGGTGAAACGTACTTAAAAGAGACGATCCTATAACTTTTGTGGATGGGGCTACAAATTAGATTTTAGGTACTGCACCACACTCTGAAATGTATGAACAATATTTGTAAGAAATCCGTTTGGATGAAGTTTGTAACTACTTAGACACATTATTGTTATTTCCTCTAGGATTCCTACAATTTCATTTCTATGGATAATGTTCAACTATATTTTATTTTTATGTTTCTACAGAGTTGGAATCGTGCCAACGGAGGGAATACGAGGTACTACATGGAAATGAAGAAGAGGACAACGCAGATCAATAAGGTAGGTCTCAACGCGTTGGAAGGCGTTCCAAGGTGCAAGACTGCTCTATGTGAGTGTTTTTTTGCTGTACGAGCGTATAAAACTCTTTTTAGGGAAAGGTTTGGTGATATTTGTCGACACCCCTAGACGGCTATGTTAGGAAGCGAACGTATTAAATTAATTGGCCCGCGTTTTGTTATATTAGCTGTAACAGTAGGCATTTTTAATATTTTTGAATAGTTAAATACGCCATGTGTAAGAAAAGGAAGAGAAACTTTTCAAAAAATCACTTATACTATCGTACATTGCTCACTAATGGATATTTTCGTTAATTCACCTGTAGCCTCGCACATAAGTTTCTAGAAAATTCAGCAATGCTGTCTTAAGTCCTTACTATTTTAGAAATGATCCTCAATATTTTTACAAATTCTAAATTCTACTTCGTAGCCCTGGAGAGCAGATATTATTTTGTAAACTTATTTCATTATCCACTTTATTAAACATGTTTTGGAACTAATTTTGAACTATATATACGATTCGTGATAAGTAGAAAAAATCGTAAGTGTTAGGAGTTCAGTTCAGTTCTTGCAACATTTCATTACTTACTTTAACTATTTGCCATTCAAAAATAAATGTTTTGGGAAATATAATGAGTTGCCAGATATAGTTAAAGAATTCATAACAATTATCTTGAACTGGTTGGATACCCACCGACAAAAAACTATTTAGGTATATTTTGTAAATAAATATAGAGGATAGAGCGATTTAGTTGAGGGGCAGCGGCGACTTCAATGCAAAAATAGCAGTAAAAAAGACCCAACAGAAGAACTTATACGGAATTATGGAATAGGGAACCGCAACGAAAGAGGCGACATGCTCCTAAATTTTATGGAGCAGCAACAGTTATATGGTATGAATAGCTTCTTCATGAAGAACCCTAACAGAAAGTGGCCATGGGTTAGTCCAAATGGTCAAACACACAACCAAATAGACTATATCCTGACTGACCGAAAGGGCATCATACAGGACGTAAGCGTATTGAATAATTTTCATACAGGAAGCGACCATCGCTTGGTAAGAGCGAAGATAATAATTAATCAAAAATTAGAAAGAAGGAAAATGGCCACACAAAAACAACTCTCATTAGACATGACAAAATTGGAGGAAAACGCCGAAACATACCAAGAAGAACTTAAGAAAAAACTTAATAAAATCAAAGCAGAGCAAGACATAAATAAAATAAACGCAGAAATAACAAAGGCTTTAAAAGACTCCGCAAACCAATATGCGAAAAATACACGAAGAAGAAATGAAAAATTAAGTGACAAAACAAAACAACTATTGCAACAAAGAAGGTAGTTAATCATGGAAAACAGAAGACATACCATAGAATACACAGAGACAAATAAACTAGCTCGTAAAACGGCCAAGGAGGATATTATGAAATTCAAAGAAAGGGAAGTAGAAAAGTTAATACAACAAAATAGAGGATTAAAAATATTCAGAAGAAAAAACGCGCAAAAGAAAGAAATTATTAAAATAAAAAGCAAAGAAGAAGACACAATTAACAACAGAGACGGAATCCTCAAGAGGGCACAAGAGTTTTATCAAGACCTATACAAGTCTAGAATAAAAGACAATTATACAAGAGCTGAATTAAAAAGAAAAATAGTAAATGTGGGCTTTGAAGATATACCACCTATAAACGAGAATGAAATAAGTTACGCACTTCGCAAAACAAAAAACGGTAAAGCCCCAGGAAGGGACCAGATACTACCCAAGATGCTAAAAGAAGGAGGAAGCAGTTTATGGAAGGAACTAGCGAGACTGTTCAACATATGCATGGAAAAGGGGGATATCCCCGAAGAATGGGAGAACGCTGTCGTAACTCTATTACATAAGAAAGGCGACACAGAAAACCTGGAGAATTATCGCCCAATAAGTTTGCTCTCACAGATATATAAACTGTTTTGTAGAATAATACTGAACCGGCTAGAAAACAAGTTAGATTTATATATAAATAAAGAACAGGCCGGGTTCAGTAAAAATTTTAGCACTATAGACCACCTACAGACAATGAGGAATTTAATCGAAAGAACCAGGGATCATAACATTCCGTTGTGGCTGGGCTTTGTAGACTATAGAAAAGCCTTTGACAGTATTGAGATATGGGCGGCAATGAAAGCACTAAATGACGCAAGAGTAGACCATAGATATAGTAAAATAATAAAAAATATATATGACAAAGCTACTATGCAAATAAAACTTCATAATAACACCGAAAAAATAAAAGTACAAAGAGGTGTCAGATAGGGCGATGTAATATCCCCAAAACTATTCCTAATCACTCTAGAGAACGTCTTCAAAAACCTAACATGGGAGATAAAAGGTATCCTAATAGAAGGGCAAAGATAGAACCACCTATGCTTTGCGGACGATATCATAGTAATAGCCTAAAGCCGGGAGGAATTGCAGACAATGCTAAACGAACTCCAGAAAGAATCCGAAAAGATAGGGCTAGGAATGAACATAGATAAGACAAAAGTCTGCACAAACGACAAAAATAACCAAGAAGATGTAATAGTAGCGGATAAAAGTATAGAAAGAGTGGAAAACTACATATATCTGGAACAACTATTGACATTAATAGGAGAAAATCAAACATCAGAAACGGAAAGAAGAATAAAGCTAACCTGGGCAGCGTATGGGAAAGTCAAAGATATCATGACAGCGAACATCCTATTGCACTTAAAAACAAAAATCTTTAATGAATGCATACTACCAGTGACGACATATGCATGTGAAACTTGGACCTTCACCAAGAAAACCATAAATAAGTTACGTGTACACCAACGTGCAATCGAGCGCCGAATATTAAATATATTCCTCAGGGATCATAAAACTAACGTGTGGATAAGACAGAAGACAAAGGTGGAAGATATTATCCAAAGAATAACGACACTTAAATGGAATTGGGCGGGGCACGCCGCAAAGAAGCAAGATGCATGGTGCACCAAAGTCATCAAATGGCGACCCTGGGGAGAACATCGGAACAGAGGCAGACCCTTTCAAAGTTGGGGAGATGACATCAAGAAGCAGGCAGGGTTGTTATGGTATAGAACAGCAGAAGACCGACACAAATGGCGTAATATGAGAGAGGCCTATACTCGAAAATGGGTAGAAGAAGGCTTATGAAGAAGAAGAAGAAGAAGTTGAGGGGAGCGGGAGGAGCGTGATGCAAGTCCAAAGGGGACCCATCACCTTCAATTAATCCTGAATGTGTGAATGGCAACCTCGACACCGGTATGGTAAAAGAGGAATTGATAAAGAAGAAGAAGGAGAAATAAATATGTTGTATAAGATTAATATATTGCTCCATGTTAATATTTTCTTGCAGGTTAATTTGGCATATGATTAGTTATGGATGGATTTACATACCGGTTTGCCTTCACCTGTAATTCTTGATTATTATAGGAGGGGGTGAAATTACAACCCCAAGGAAGTCTTTACAAGTAAATTTGAAAGTGACATATGATAGTTTATGGATTTACATAATTTTTGAACTAAATAGCAAGCTGGCACAGTTTTGCAATTATTAATAATTTGCGCGTAGAAAGCAGACTAGGAATTATACAATAAATATCTTGACAAAGAATATACCATAGGTTACAGGACGTGCTTACATGTATACCCGCGAGAGCATTCATTTTACCACAATCTACTTTTTTCGTGCCTTTATGGTGTTTGGGAGTTTTCGGGAAAACGGTTATACTATCTTTAGCGATTCACTTCACATAGGTGCATATTTGACGGTAAATTCAGGCAACTTTCGTTTTGTTGCATGTAGTAAACGAAGCAGGGCGTGCACTTCACACTTTGGCGGTATTTTTAATCGTAGTATTAATTTTAGTGCTTATTGCACAACTGAATAGAACGTCAGAACTGGTAAAGTAACGTGTGGCGAGCTCATCAACCACTAAAATACCCCCACAGTGCACCAAATTGACTACGTCCTCATTCCTCATTCCCTCATTCACACCTTTACGTTGCCGAATAAGCCTCGCAACTAGTGTATAATAATTTCAAAAAATGTACTCTTGCCATTATTGGCGAAAGCAAAATTTTATTAAAGTGACAGCAGAAAATAATCATTCGTTTAACTATTTTACTGCAAGTTTTGCAATTATCATGTAGCTATAATCCTCAAAACTTTGGGTAGTGGTTGTCATCTACAGTAAAAACAATGCTAAGCTAATTAATTACTTTGGTGCCGTAGAAACTTTATTTTCGGTACCGGTTTTGTGCGTATAAAAATGCATAATTGTATATCGTAACGACAACTCAAAACTTTTTCACAGAGGAAGCGATTGTTTTCATGCA
This sequence comes from Limonius californicus, assembly GCA_014611495.1. NCBI lineage: Eukaryota > Metazoa > Arthropoda > Insecta > Coleoptera > Elateridae > Limonius > Limonius californicus. Next base: position 2,789 of record JABXWE010001605.1, on the reverse strand, counting down.
TATGAACTAAGAGTGCCTTATTTTGTGCTTTTTTATTCCCTTCAGACAATAAACTAAATTTTTAAAAATTCTACAGATAACAAAAAAATTAAGAGTTAGATTAAGTTCCTTTTACGGTCAAGGTACATAACAACAAGCGTGTGCACCAAATTTTTAATTAAAAGAAAAAATTGAAATTTAAAGCCCTATGACTTCCTACAGAAGGACTTTCTACCTAGATATATTAGCTTTATTCGGTTTTGTCCTAACCTACACAATCTACGACCAAACAGTGTCCCATTTTTTAAACGTCCGGTATAATTTTAATTGCAGTTAAATGTTCTGTTCTGCTAAAATGATAAACGATGCGACAGTGACACCGTCTGTTGCGTTTGGACACTTGTGGCAGGCGTCCAAATTGCTTTCGCATAAAATCTGGCATTAGTGACCTTGTGCTGTGTAATAAAATATGCGAAGACAAATCCTTAAAATGGTAGGTAACCTCCTAAATTACTGAGTCATTTAACGGATACCAATTGCAGCAGTCCCTTGGGTTCTTTGTAAATAGGCTCTACTATATGTACCTTTTTTCTCATTCAACGCTTTTGCGTTACTTCAGGGGGTGCGGGCATCCCTTACACACTAAACATTCATGCAACATACACCCTAAACTTAACTAAGCGAAATGCGGTCGCCCCAGCTGGGATTCGAACGTCCCAGCCGATCGGCCACATTTCGTGGTGACCTCGAGTGGCAACGCGTTCCCGCACTACTCCACTGAGGTGCCCTACTGTATGCACCTAGGGTCAATTCACCTGTTAGCCGGCCATATCCTGTTGTCGGCCATGGTGTTAATATATCAGCAAGAATAGTGTAATAATAGTGTAAAAAGACCACCAAAAGCCTTAGTAGAAAACATGCCAGCATCATGGGTGCTTGGGAAGTCTGACAGTGGATGGATGCGACGAGATGTCTTCTACGAATATATAGCAAACGACTTCAACAAATGGGTAAATGAAACTAACCTTAAGAGAATTATCTTGCTGTTAGTAGATGGCCATAAGTCGCACATGAGTCTGCCACTTAACCAATTTAGCTGCGAAAACCAAATACTACTTTATGCATTGCCACCGAACACAACGCATATATTGCAACCAGCAGATGTGAGTGTGTTTCCACCATTAAAACAGCAGTGGAAAAACACTACAGCGAAGTGGCAAAATAAACCAGAAAACACAAACCGAACAGTGACGAAAATAAACTTCTGTCAAATTTTTAATGAAGCATTAGAAGAATCAGATATGACTAACGCCATAGAGAACGGATTTAGGAGATGCGGTTTGTTTCCGTTCAATCCAGACAACGTCGAGTATAGTAAATGCGTTAAAAATGTCTTAGAACCACAGCATGCTAGAAAGCCCGCAAACGTACTCGAAAATGAAGAAATAGCTTTAACCTATGAACATTTTCGGGAGGCAAAACTCATTGGCAGAACCGGTAGAAATGTGGAAGGCTATGCGATAAATCCAAACGCAATCCTACAAGAAATAAGATTTTCTGAAGAAGAATAGAAGCGCTTATCTAATACTTCGCTCAAGACAGTTGGGTTCGAGATGATTAGAGGATACGATTATGAGTATAGAAGACACAATGAATGGTTACTCTGCAATCCAGCAATCGTTAGTTCAAGTTTTTACTATACCCGAAACGTATCCTTCGCTCGAACGAACTGGTACGGATGAAGAAACGGTTACCATATTAGAGGATTCACCAATGGATTTAGAAGAAGACATAGCAATTTATGATCCTGAGGTGCCCGCAGTTTCAGTTTCAGATACGCGAATGCATTCGTCAGTTTCAGTTTTAACTAATTTGAATACAAGAGAAGCGGAAGAGATGGTAACAATTTCAGTGAATCCAAACTTAGCAGAAATGGAGCACTCTTTATCAGAAAAAGAAATAACAGAAGCAGAAATAGAACTGGAAAAAACAGTGACATTCATATAATTTCAAGTAATATGTTCATCAGATCCTAAATTGAATCAACCAGCAGATAAATCAGTAGACGACAATATCAATACCTACATAGGAAAATGCTTCAAGTTGCGCGATGGAAAACCTGAATAAACGAGACCCTCTACTCCCACTCAAGGATGCATTTAAACAATATTTGACGTTTCCTGAAATTGAGGATAAGAAAAGAAACCAGAACGAGAAACTGCCGAGTGCCATATCAAGCGTTGCCTGGCGGGAATACTACACTAACAAGGAAAATGAAGTACAAAGGTAACTGAAGGAGAAGGAACGTATGAATGAGGAGCGTCTATTAAAGAAGAGTAAAAATAAGCAGAAAAACAAGTTGAGAAAAAATACGACAAAAAAAAACAAAGCTGGTATCAGATAACAATGCACCAAAAAAACACAGAACACTGCTTTATGTCAGGACGAATTATATAGCGATACAGAAGATGACCAAGAGAAAAACATCAGCTTCGATTATTGCTCAAATTGGTTTCAGCTTGTCTGCGCAGAGTTTAGCGATTTGTCTTACGCCATAACTGCGGTAAAAGACTATGAGTGTGATTTTGTTGATTTTTTAACTGTTTTGAAATATCCAGCGTTTTGTTTTATGTTTTATCCTACTATAGGTACATTTTATTAGCCGGCCTCGGTGGTCTAGTGGTTAGCGCGTTTGCCTTTAGATCCGAGGGGCGCGGAATCGAACCTGACTGAGGTCGGCGAGATTTTTCTAGCGGGGAAAAATCTGAAAATGCGCCTTCTGTCGGATAAGAAGTAACGCCGTAGGATCC
>JABXWE010001599.1:0-33515 GCA_014611495.1 Limonius californicus | reverse complement strand
TATCGTTAATTTTTTCAATTGTTTCGAGTGTAGAGACCTCAACTGGGCGTACAGAACGTTCGGCATCTTCCGTGCTTGTACGGCCACAACGAAATTCAGTAAACCACTTTTTTACCATTGTAATTGATGGTGCAGAGTTCCCATAGTATTTATCAAGCTTAGCCTTGGTTTGAGTGATGGTTTTTTTCCGCAAAAAATAATGCTTAATGAGCACACGAAATTCACTTTTTTTCATTTTCTCCTCAAATCACGCGGTAGTCTGCTATCAATGGCTGTCAAACACAAACTAAATGACGCAGCTTGTTCAAATTTTGACAGGAGTCAACTGACAGATGCCTGTTGACAGGAGCAGTGTTGCCCTTTCAGTTAAGAGGCGGGAAATTCAGAAAGTCACAGACTTATTGACCCGCCCTCATATCTTCATTCCATCACATTTGGTCTCGTCTGTTGTATTTCTTAACTTATCCTAAGGCTTCATAGGCTGCTTAATGAATGGCTTCGACTATATTATGATGTTCTTCTTCTACGTCTTCTTCAATAAGTCTTTTATTTTATAGTATTTCTACTTTTTTCTATATAATTCTCTGATACTTTTTTCTTGTAACAAACTAAGGTTATATTTTCTAATGTCTTCCTTTTCCATCATCTTTTCGTTAACGGTTTTGCATATCTTTTCTGTATTTTTTTTTGTATAATACAAAAGGAGTACTTTGGCCATTAGCAAATAATGATCCGAGCCAAAATTGGCTCCTCGTTTCACTTTTGAATACAATATTATTTTTGTTTCATTATTATATAGTCCAATATCGATTTTTGATTCATTGATGGTTTTTCCCGTGTAAATCGGTGTATCTGTTTATGTTAAAAAATGTGTTACTGATTTTTAATTCGTATTGTTTACACACGCTAATTAATCTTTCGCCGTTATCGTTTACTCTGTCTTCCCCGAATTGTCCTATGACCCCATCATTATTTCTAGACCCCACTCTTCCATTTACCATAAATCTCCAGCTAAAATTAGCCTTTGATGTTTCTTAATGTCATCTAACATCTCACTCAGTATTTTGTAAAATTGATCTTTAAGGTCATCTCGGGAGTCATCTGTTGGGCCATAGCATACTAATATAGCGTATTCGATATTCCTTATCAGTACCAATACTTTTAAATGTCTTTCGGACAAGTATTGTATATTACGCAATGTCTTACTATGTTCTTTCTTTAATAGTAACACCACTCCGACTTTCGCTCTTTCCCATTTTGGTACTCCTGACCATATGCATACATATTCCTCTATATTTGTGCTACCTTGACCTTTCTTTTTTGTTTCTGTCATACATAGGATATATATTTTCAATTGTTTGGTTTCCATAACTATCTCTTTAGTCTTATTTGTAACCCCCTTACGGTCCAAGTACCAATATTCAAACTCCTTTTTCGTCGCTGTTGTCGTTTTCCATTTTGGCCATCCACATTATTCCGAGGCTGGGCTATTAGCTTTTTTGCAAAATACGTTTTTACAAGTGGCAAAGAGCAGGTCCGACGTCTCAGCCCTAAACTTAAGGGACCAGGGATTTGATTTCGGTGTATCCGTACCCTAGACGAATCACAGCTACGGAGATCCATCTTCCACTATTCTCAGTTCTTCCGTCTCTTCTACCATTGGAGAAACTCTTGTTCACTCTCTTCCGTTTTCTGAGCCGCTGACGTAGTTCAGTTCAGTTTCAACCTAGGAGGAGGTGTTTTATTGTAAGCTATAGAAGGGATTTTTAATTATTAGTTATGAAATGAAGGGAGTGTTCAATTCTAAGCTGTGAAGGGGATGTTTAAATCTAAGCCAAGAAGGAATGGGTTTATTTCCAAATCATGAAGAGCATACTTCATTCTTCACCATAGATGGGATGTTTAATTAAAACCCATGTGTTTAGTTTCAAGCTATGGTGGAGATGTTTTTGCCATAGAAGGGATGTTCTATTGTAAGCTATGAAGAGGGCGTTTCAATCTAAGCCATGCAGGAATGGGTTTACTTCTAAGTAATGAAGAGCATGTTTAATTCTTCACCAAAGATGGAGTGTTTAGTTTCAAGCTATGGAGAAGGTGTTTTATTTTCAGTCATAGAAGGGATGCTGCGTTAGTTCAATTCTAAGCTATGGAGAGGGTTTTTAAATCTAACCCAAGAAGGCGTGGGTTTATTTCTAAGTCATGAAGAGTATGTTTAATTCTTCACCAAAGATGGGGTGTTTAATTCTAATCCATGAAGGGAATGTTTAGTTTCAAGCTACCAAGAAGATAGTTTATTCTGAGTCATGGAAGAAATATTTAATTATAAGTTATGAAGGGGCTGTTTAATACTAAGCCCTAAGGAGGGTGTTCAATTCTAACCCGTGAAGAGGGTGATTAAATCTAAGCCATGAAAGCATGGGTTTATTTGTAAGTCATGAACAGCATGTTTAATTCGTCACCATGGATGGGCTGTTTAATTCTAATTTATAAAGGACGTGTTTAGTTTTAAGCAATAGAGAAGTTGTTTTATTCATAGTCATAGAAGAGATGTTTAATTATTAGTTGTGAAGGGGAAGCTTAATTTTAAGTCACCCCCTTAGCGTGTTCAATTCTAAACCCTTAAAGGACGTCTCTAATCCTAAATCATAAAGGGGCTGTTCAATTCTAAGCTATGTAGAGGGTGTTTAAGTCTCAATCCATGAATGTATGGATTTATTACTAAATCATGCAGAACATGTTTAATTCTTTTCCATACATTACTGTTTAATTTTGAATCAAGAAGGCAGTGTATCATTCGAAACCATGGAGGGAATGTTTAATTTTAAGCAATGAAAATAAAGTTTCACTGTTATCCTTTTCTCTTCTGTTTGTAGCATGTTTTTATTTTTTTTTAGGTGCTTCCTTCTTCAGTAGTGATGACAGTTTTGCAATGATAAGAGGGTAAGTAAACTATTTATTTCCTACTTAATGTTTTAATTGGGTTTGTTCTACCAGTGGACATATTGATTTAACGATTTTGGGCGCTATGGAAGTTTCTCAATATGGTGATCTAGCCAATTGGATGATTCCTGTAAGTTATTTTCAAAACAATTCTGCCATCGTTTAACAAATTGCATTGCAGGGAAAAATGGTAAAAGGGATGGGAGGAGCCATGGATCTAGTAGCAGCGCCCGGCACAAAAGTTGTAGTATGCATGGAACACACAGCCAAGGATGGTGGTCATAAAATATTGGAAAGTTGCAGTCTACCACTTACTGGAAAAAGTTGTGTCAACCTGATAATAACAGAGAAGGTACCTCTTGTTCGAAACTGTATCAGTTTATCTGTTTTAATGGGGTTTGTTTTAGGCGGTCTTTGATGTGGATCCTGAAAAGGGCTTAACACTGATTGAAGTTGCAGAAGGAGTGGGTGTTGAGGATATTGTTGCATCTACCGGTTGTAATTTCGAGGTTTCACCTGATTTGAAACCTATGCGCCAGATTCATAGTCACTTGGATGTTTGCAAGTAAATTTTGTATTTTTACTGATATTTCTACGTTTTTGTATGAAGAAGTTATGTTTTATGTAAATAAGATTAAAGTTAACATGCAACAACACTAATCAGACATTGTATTTGATGTTGTGATCTTTGTTACATTTTGTAAATGGAATATTGCTATAGGAGGAAGAGAACCTTTATATTCAAGTTGTTGTAAATATTGTATAGAAGCAAATCTAATAAATATGTATAAATTTTTTTAATTAGTTGTTTGTGTATTGAAGTTTTGCATATTTTAATCATTACACGTGTAGAATAAATCAAAGAATTAATTATTATTATTATTTCCAATTATTCCACAAGGGGACGTAGGGTGTCTACAAAGTATTTCCACTGTTCTCTAATTGCTGATATCCTCTTCAGCTCTGTAGTTGTGAGTTGTGTATCTTTTTCCACTGTTCTGCACCGTGTTTTTCTTGGTCACCCTTGTCTTGTTTTCCGCTGCGGATGCCAGTTTTCTTGTTTTAATCTTTAATTCTTGATTTGATATCAGTTCAGGCCACCAAATTCTTAATATATATCTCGGGCATCTGTTTACAGAAGTCTGTAGTTTTCTTCTAATCTTTTTTATGACGCAACATGTTTCCGGTGCACCGGTTTCATTGTTGTATTAAAAAACTTTTAGCTTAGTGTTTATTTTTGTCTTGCGCTCTCCAGATTGTGTTCATTTTACAGAACGCACCCTTAGCTTTGTTAATTCTTTCCTCAACGTCTTTCAAGGCCCCACCATCACTAGTTATTATGGCACCCAGGTAATTGAAGCTGTTCACTTTTTCTATAACTTCTCCTTCACACTAAATCATTTGTAGTTTGCACATTTAGTGTCAGTAACTGTGTCTTTTGTTTATTTATTTTTAGGCCCATCTTACTTGATTCTATTTGTAGTACCTCCATTTTGTCCCTCACTTGCTGAAAATTGTGTGAAATCATGCATGCGTCATCATCTAAGTCTTTTAAAGTTTCTGTAAAATTGCAGATAATTCTCTTCTTTTCCCATTAATTGCTTTTCTCATAACCTCATCCCATTATAATAAGGAACAGCAATCAGTGGCGGCTCGTGAGTTAAGAAAGAGGGTGGGCACAAGAAGAAACTTACCTATTTTTTGTACATAAAATCCATTCTCCTATTTTTCATGCTGGAAAAGGCGTCTATGACTTTGTTGTCAAAATCCGGGATAGACTGGACGAACTTCTTTTCTATTGATAGGACCGCCAATGCGTTCAGTCGATCTTTTTGCACACAATTAACTTCCAGCATTGAAAAAACGTCACTTTCGTCTTTGAATTCAAACGCGCGATTGCGCGAAAACACAAAACACTGCGGTTGAAATTCAAACGTTGACTTTAAATGGGGAACAATCTGCTCGGTGCCCCATTCGCCTGGTATATCGCGTATAGCGAAGATAACCGATAGCCAACCGAATCACCTCTGCATGGGGAACAAATCAGAGCGTTCCCCGGAAAATGGTTTTGAGGCTGTTAGCCGCGCCCGTGGTGTGGAAGGAAAATTTGATACCATCGTTAAAATAATGAAATTAAAATAATGCACTGAATTACATGCGAATTTCTTTCTGTGTTTATCTTGGTGGTTGGGTGGGCACGTGCCCTTGTGCCCTTTAGTACAAGCCGCCACTGACAGCAATAGGATGCAATCTTGCCGTAGGTGCTCCTGTTTCTGTGGGGAAAGATTCTGTTAGTATCCCCTTAAGCAAGACTCGGCACCTATAACCAGTATAACCTATTTTTATGAGTCGTATTAGTTTCTGTGGTAACTCCCTGTTTGTCAAGGCTGTCCAAATGCATTCGCGGTGTATAGAATCGAACGCCTTTTTATAATCAATGAATAAAAGGTATAGTGGTGACTGGAACGCTGCAAATTGCTCAATGATGATTCAAAGAATTAATTACAGACAAATAATGTCATAACAGAAACGTGTTAAATATTAAATTTGAAAAGCTTCTACTAGGAATATACAGCAAAATTCTTAATAGACGCTATGTTTTATTACGTAGGAGACGAGATCTCCAATATGAAGTATTATTTATAGTGTTCAATTATCACTATATTATTGCTGTAAATATCGTAGTGATTGTTAAAAAAATTCAAAATATTGTTTTTACTAAATATAATTTGAAAGAATACTAATTTGAGGTACAACAAGGATCTTTAGTAACAGGATTCACATTTCGTGTATTCTGTGGATTACTAGGTATATTAAATAGACAGGATGATTTTAAATATATATGGCCCATTGTATACCCTAACTAAGAATTTTGCCTATCTGGGGTAATTCCAACTCCGCTAGTAATTTTTAACGTGTCACGCATCGCAGTAGTACGGGACATACGGCTTTACTTCTTATCCGACAGAAGGCGCATTTTCAGATTTTTTCCTCGCTATCAAAATCTCATCGAACTCGGCCAGGTTCGACCCCGCGTCCTTTGGATCTAAAGGCAGATGCGCTAGCCACTAGACCACCGAGGGGATATAGAATGAGAAAGAAACAAGTACAAATAGTATGCTATGCTGACGATGCTGTTTTGATTGGCTGCACGACCTACAAAGAATGCTGCCTCAGTTCGTCACAACATAAAAAACTCTAAACATGGAAGTGTCCAAGGAAAAAACGAAATGCTTAACGATATCTCGAGAACCACTAATATGCAAACTAGAGAGAGAAGGAACGGTAATACAGCAAATCATGGAATTTAAATATTTAGGAATCACCATATCTAGTGTGCGTGATATATACAAAGAAGTACAATATCAAACAAATAAAGGCGCCGTAGCCTCCGGATGCTTAAGGGATGTAATACGGAAGCACAAATACATATCGATAGAACGTAAAGCCAAAATATATAAGAGCGCCGTAAGACCACTACTCATCTAAGCTGCGGAAACTTGTGCTGAAACAAGCAGAACAAGACAAAGACTAGAAGCAACAGAGATGAGAACGTTAAGGACAATAGCCGGAAAAATCTTAAGAGACAGAGTGCCAAGTGATGAAATACGTCAAAAGTGCAATATACAAAACATTACAAAATGTATTAAAACCAGAAGGAAATAGTGGAATGCTCATGTCGATAGAATGCACACTGATCGTTTATCAAAAATCGTTCGAGATACACGCCACAAAGAAAGAGAAGGGTCGGACGTCCCCCAAAGCGATGGAAGCAGAGCTGGATATCGACATCAACCGAAACACCCTGAAATATCGATATAAGCTGTCGTTAAAGAAAAACAGGCATGACCCCGTCCAACTTTTGTTGATCAACTAATGAGTCACTGCAATTTTTTGATCCAAGTTGAAACCTACCTTTTTTTTCTCATTCATTCATACTACCGTCCCCCCTCTGAAACCGTTCGCATTATTTCAGGGGGTGCGGGCTTCCCTTACACACTAAACATTCATGCAAGATGCACCCTAAACTTAAGCGAAATACGCTCGCCCCAACTGGGATTCGAACGCCCCAGCGGATCGACTACATTTCGCTGTGGCCTCGAGTGGCAACGCGTTCCCGCACTACTCCACCGAGGCCCCTAAGTTGAAACCTACTTGAAACGTGCGAACCTTTCCAGTCTACTTGAATTATCTTAATTGTGTACGTCTACTACCAGTTAATATGGGAATCCCTGCGTTACTATTCTGCATAAAAACATTTCTTCAGATTTGAGAAAAAGCTGGTCTAAATTATAATACGAAATAATGCAAAAGTGATAAAAACAGCACGATTGGATTTGATATCATATACCAAGAAGGATACAGCAAATGCTTTAAATAATTACTTTAAGGAGATTGGGGAAAAACTAGCGGAGACAATAAACAATGAAGGAAACTACACGGAAAAATAACCTTACAAAAACTGTACGAATATTCATTCTATCTACAGGAATGGAAATAAACAAGAGTTATGATTCTATGTATGTATCACAAAAGAAGAAAGAGAAGATAACATAGATGTAAGAATAGGTGGACAACAACTAGAGCTACTAGAAAAATACGAATACTTAGGAATTATGATCAAGAAAGACGGTAAGATCGATCAAGAAATACGGAACAGAATAGTCAAAGCAAGTAGAGTCTACTACCAAATAAACAATACTCTAGTAAAAAGAAGAATTAAGCACCAAAACAAAATTATGTGTATACAAAACCATTTACACACCTACACTCAACTACGGGTCGGAAACGTGGACGATGCTGGATAAGCATAAATCCAAAATAACAGCTGCAGAAATGAGGTATCTCCGGAAGATAATAGAAAAAACCAGAAGGGATATGATACGTAACAGAAGCGTTAGAGACGAACTAGAATTAAAACCTCTAGTTCTAGTAGAAGAAATAAAGGAAAAACAACTAAGCTGGTACGGTCAATTGATTCACATGGAGGAGGAAATAATACCCAAGAAAATGTGCAATATGAGACTCGAAGGAAGGAGAAAATGGGGTAGACCGAGAATCCAGTGGGAAGAAACAATAGATGAAATGGAAAGGAAAAGAGGAAAAACCACCACAGAGACCACCTTTAAGAGATGGATTAAAGACCCAACACCGTGAGGTATAAATAGGGACAAAGAGAAAGAAGAAGAAGGTACGACATGAACAATACATAACACTACAATATATAATAGAAGGGAAGATTGAAGGAAAGAGAGCGCTTGGAAGAAGGAACACATCTTGGATGAGCAATATGAGAAATTGGTTGGGGATGAATAGAGAAACGCTTATAATTACAGCGCGTGATAGATGGAGATGTGCCATGGCGATCGCTAACCTCAGAAGCTGAGACGGCACTCGGAGAGAGAGCGAGTATTTTTCTCGAAGGTCTAACGAATGTAAATACATCTTCAATGGTTTGTGTTGTCTGCTCTTGTATGATAACTGCATGCATTTTACGGGTCATGCTCAAAATCAAATACCTCGTGGTTCCTTGATCGGTTGGTTTCCACTCTTCAATTAATGCCTATTTTAGCTCAATGCACGTTTGAAAACGGTTTGCATGAACTTTTGAAGACATCCTAAAAAAACACGCTAAAGTATCGTAAGGTAAGTGCCAGGTGAATTCCCGCTTATTGATCGAAGAACTCAAGCAAAATCGTTTGCAAATCGCTTCTCTTTACTGCAGCGATATGAGAGAGAAGGAGATGAATTGTTGAGCTCGGTTGTGCAAATTGATGAAACCTGGGTACATTATTTTTCCTAAGTCAAAATATGCAAACATGCGGTGCTGTCACACTATATTTCCAAAGTCAAAGCAAAAATTGGGTTCTCAGTTGGTAAAGCGACGGTAACATGTTTTTGGAATACTTAAGAGTTACTTTTTTCTGGTTTCTATACAGAATGTCGAAAAATTAAGTAGACGATCAGGAACAAATGGAACAGAAGACAAAGTTCTGGTTGCTTTCTCCAAGACAATGCTCGGTTTCATATCGCTGCCAAAACAATTTAAACCATAAACAAACTGCGGTAGGACCTTTTTTCGCATGCAACTTACAGTTCTCATCTTGTTTCCTCCGATTTTTATGCGTCTAATTATTTATATTAGATGTTTAACTGCTCAAAAGCGAGGAAAAACTGTTCAGACATACACCTTCTTTGATATTCACATTCAGAAGAAATTTTCCGTTGTATATTAAAACATAATTTAGCAAATTCTTCCTGAAATAGTTCGAACATGCAGTTACAACAGCAAACATAAAATTTCATCTATATGATAAATAAAAGATATTTTTGTAATGCATATTTTAAAAATTACATGCATTTTTTACATTCTAACTAATCTTAATGAAAGAAATATAAAACAGCACAATAACTATAAAATTGCACATAAATAAATATTACTGTATACTATAATATAATTCAGTAAGTACATTGACTAAAAGTCTCTTCTTCTCCAAAGTAGATGTCCATAATGTTACAAACTGGCATTTCTTACATCTCGTACCTATATATTTTATTCTTCTCTAAACTTCGCTTTTACAAATGCTGGCAGAGGAATTAAATATAAAAACATATTGAAAACAATCATTCCAAGCGCAAAAGCAAAAGTGATGCCAATATTAAGATCAAGATCCAAAATTCCGCTAAATATAACGTCTGTGTTATCTCTGGTGTATCTTTCGGTCAAATACGATTGTCCGCTGGAATATCTGCAATAGGCGTTTGACAATCCATTTAAATTTGACGTCTCTATCAGATTCATATTGCTGCAATTATGCTGGTTGTCAAAAGGCAGAGGATCGTGAAGATCCGAACTGAGGAATATGTGCCTGTTCAAGAAAGCAGCGGCGTAGCGAGTTTGGGTGGCGTATGTTAAATAGTAGAGCCAGTCTTGAAGGCCTTTAATCGACCTAAAATTAGACAATTTAAACATTGCTTGGAAAATTATATTAATTATGCTACCGTAAAATTCCACTGCTCAGAGCTAGGCAGACACAAGAAATGTAAATACTCAAGATGGCGGCTGATAAGTAATCTTTCACTATCATCAAGATGGCCATGGTTTGCTGCTCCGTAAAGATGTAACAAGCCCAGAGAATCAGAGCAAAGTAAAGATAGTCTCGTGGGTCTTCTTCGAACGATCCAAATAACCTGCAAACATTTTATTTAGGAATTATTTTGAAAATGTTATTGTACAGAGTATTTCAAAATGCAAAGTACATTATTGAAATCATGGAAACGGAAACATTTATGAGGCCAATTGATTCATGCTTCTGTTTTTGTGAAGCGATGCATAGCCTACATTATATAAATAAAACAAATGAAATGTTTTCAATTGTAGCTATTTGTAGGATACACAAAAAGCAGAAAACGTGCTTGTCTAATTATTTTACATTATCGCAACAAAGACTATAGAATTGCTTTTGTAAGTATTGCTGTCATGGTGCATTCGTGTTATTATTAAAGATTGTGAAAATAACTCAATCTATTCTTATATAATAGGAAAAAAAACCTTTTTCAAAGCAGTACAATACATATTTTCAGTAAAAAAAGAATATACATGTATCTTGTATCTTTATACAGAAAGAAATTTAGGTATCTACTATTTGATTACTTATATAAACTGAAAATGTAGACGGGACAAGAACGACTACATCGAAGGTATATGTCAAGAAATTGAAAAACGTCAGAACTCAAATGAAATACGTGACCTCCACGAAAAAGTAAAACTTGTATCCAGAAAATTTAAACCTAAAACCTGGACTATACAAGACAGTGACGGTAAACCATTGTGACATAAAGAAGAAATTATAGATAGATGGAGAACATCTGTAAAGATCTTTATAATATCACTCGAGAAACAAACGAAGATATAAGAGATGACAACAACATTGAAGATTTACAAACTGAGCCGGAATTACTAAGGTCTAAAGTAAAAGATGCCCGGGACTGCCTAATATCACTGTAGAAATGTTAAAAGCCTTGGGAGAAGAGGGAATAACAGTACTGCACGATTTATGCAACACGATTTGGAAAACCGGACAATGGCTCAAGGATTGGACGCAATCAATTTTCATTCCATTCCATAAGAAGGGCTCAACACAACAATGTCAAAATTACAGAACAATATCCCTAATTCCCCATGCCAGCAAAAACTACTCAAAATAATAGACAAACGGCTTCAAAGATATTTCGGATATCAAATACCACCTGAACAGGCTGGATTCATAAGTGGAAGAGGGACAAGGGACCAAATTTTCAATATGCGACAAATAATTGAAAAAGTTCGAAAATTTAATATCCCTCTTTTCCTATGCTTCATCGACTACTCGAAGACCTTCGATAACGTTGAGTGAAATGGGGGTCCCCGAGCATTTAATCCTGCTGATCCAAAATCTATACAAGAACTCAGAAGCAGTTGTAAGACTGGTAAATAACATCTCAAAGCCTTTTAAGATCTAAAAAGGCGCCCGGCAGGGATGCATATTCTCCCCAAGGCTGTTCAATATATATGGCGAATACGCTATATGGAAGAGTCTAGAGAACCTTGAAGGGGGAATCTCTGTCGGCAGACAACCACACTATTAGCAGCAAACGAACTAGAATTGAAAGAACTTGTGCTGAGAATAATAAATGAAAGCACATACAACATAGGGAAAACAAAGCTAATGACAGTCGACCGGGGCAACTTAGCGCAGCCAGAAATCGCATGCCTAACATACAACGGATGGAGGAGTTCGTATTCTTAGGATCACTCACAAGCTCTAAAGGCGGCTGCGAAAAAAAATAAGAAGACGAATATCTATAGCACGTAACGCCATGACAAATTTGGAAAAAGTGTGGAAAGATATACAAATAACTAAGAACACCAAAATGAAGCTAGTGCGCTTACTAATTCATCTCATCTTTCTTTGTGGAGCTGAAACATTGACGCTGAGCGCGTAGTGTGTAATGTGCGTAATGAAGGAAACGACTCAGAAGAAGAATATAAACTGAAATCTATCTGAAGTAATTAAAAAGTTGTACGCTTATGGGGTACCGACTATATCCTTCCAGAGTATTTCTTTGACAAACCATTCACTGTGAGATATAATCGCAATGACTGGGCCCAAGGAACCCCACCTCAACTGTCAAAAGGGCTAGTCTGGTACACAGACGGTTCCCGCACAGCAGAAAGCACAGGGGCCGGAATATATGGCCAAAGACCAAAGGAGAACATTAATGTACTCCTGGGAAATAAGGCCACAGTCTTTCAAGCTGAAATATTTGCAATAATGCAATGTATCCAGGAAAATACAGAACCCGAGTATACCCAACACGCATAAGCATCTTATCAATAGTCAACAGCTTTAAAACCACTTGAATCACCTCGCATTAATTCCAAATTAACGAGGAAGTGTCTATACCTCCTGACATCCTTGTGTGAGAAGAACGTAGTTCAGCTCATATGGGTGCCAGGGCACATGGGGGTAGAGGGACGCGAAAAAGCAGTTTATAAGCAGCAGCAGTAAATTAATATCCTGGAACTCGTTGAGGGCACAGATCTACTTTGAAAGGATCGGGGGCGCACAAAAGACCATAGAGTCGAAATACAAACTGGGCTAACTAACCCACTAACCCTGCTATTAATCAATCAATCAATCAACATACGCTTTTAAAATGCAAAGAATGTTAATTTTATCGATAACTTTAAGTACTATCAACACAAGTATCAACACATGTACTCATAAATTTATTTTTCACAATATGACGTGCGGGCAGTGTTGGGTAAGTTACTCTAAGAAAGTAACTAAGTAAGTTAATCAGTTACTCGGCAAAAAAGTAACTAAGTAAGTTACTAAGTTACAGAATTATAAAGGTAACTTGAATAAGTTACTAAGTTACCATAAAGTAACTCGTTATTTTTTAAGTTACCTTTTTTTACGAGACGCTACTAATGTACATGCAATTACTGCCAACTTAATGTGAACAAAAACACACATTTATAAACAATTGTTTATTAGCAAATATTCTATATGTGGGGAAAGGAACAGGCTTAGAGGTTAGAGGATGTTTTTGGGATTTTCCAAGGATTCTATTTTCTTTTTGTTATTATTGGAATATAGAGACGGTGAATGTATTTTCGTCTGAATTAGACACCCCCAACTTGTGCACAGGCGTTAGGAATGTACTTCCCAGTAATCCGCATACCTGCTCAGAGAGCTTCTAGTTGTTAAAGGATTACAGATTACTGGAAAAGGCTGTCACCACCCAAATAGGATTCATCAAATATTATTTATTATCGACTAAGTACAAGAAGGTATTCCTGTGTTCGGTATTAGCATTTGCATACTAAATCATTCGAAATTTCAACAAATTCTTCAGCTTCAGGTATACTTTCTTAAATATTACGCATTAAAAACCGAACATTTTAAAATATTTTACATTTGTAACATGAAAATGTAACTTGTCATATTCAGTTACTAAAGTTACTAAATAATTGTAACGTGTTATAGTTACAATTACTGAAAACACAAAAGTAATTAAGTTACTATTAAGTTACTGAAAAGTAACTAGTTACTAGTAACGAGTTACTTTTACTTAGTTACTACCCAACACTGTCCGAGATGTACCTCTATTCTATTCTATATTCTACTGTAAAGGGTTTTTTTGGTAATGTTTGTAGCCAAAAGATAATATAATTCTTCTAGTTAGCTACTGTAATAGTTGTATTTTAAATTTACCGTAAATCTTAACGTCTTTGGTTTTTATCGGCAATGCTGATGTTAGAAAGTTAAATATTTTTTTGATGTTACAGGTAATGATACTTTGCTTTTCAGTTTCTTTTTGTACCTGAAATTGCTCTGCGGCATGGGAATGAACTGGTCATTAAACCTCATTATTATGATATCTACTGTTGTGGGAGTAGATGTACCAATTCTACTATGGCAATTAGTAAGCATATGCAGTACTACGTACGGGGTGCTAATTTTTTTTACATTTGTCTTCAGAAGAAGCGTATGGAATTCCCTAAAAAAGAGGTATAGTTCACATATTCCTTTTATGCATAGTCTTGCAATCTCAAGACGTTCTAATTTATTTTCCTGTTTAGTACATATAGTTTTTTTTTTAGATTTTATATGATGAGGCGTAAACAGCAATGTAGTTGGAAAGCAAAAGAAAATACGTGTATCGAAATTACTAACATATCTAAAGAAGATCAAAACAATAAGATTTCAGAAAACGTTACTTAAGTATGGGTAAATATACGTCACAAATAAACCAAAAATGTATAAAATTTATATTTTTAATAAAATTGTTGTAAGTGACGTCGTACTGTGTATTTCTATTGAGTATTCATTGGTTAATTTAAATTTCTGGAGATTTGACAATTCTCCTACTCGTCGTGCTGATATTGATACAGTAATAAACAGTTTGTTAATACAGAAACCCAAAATTATATTTGGAAAGCGACAACAGTGTCAGAAATTCTGACAATGTTATAAAGTACTTGTACTATCATTTATAGTACCTACTATTGCACACGGACAACTGCTATACAAATAATACAAAATGTTTCGTCGTTTATAACCAATAAATGTGTATCTATTTTATAAAGATTTACTTAGACAGATAAAGGTCAGCAGAGATTAGGAAATGTCCATTCAGTAGAAAGTGATTTAATATGTGGCAGATAATAAACAAACAAATCCTTCCCAGAAAATATCAACATATACACTTAAATTAAGATAATGTTCAATGTCATATGCCATAGTCAATGTATTCTGGGGAACAGCAAGTGTGGTTATGGAACCTACACTGAGTCATCAAATGTAAGTTGTTTAAAGGGGGATTAATCTAGCGTTTGGAATTTTGGGTAGCGGCGAGAAAAGTGTAAAGCGATTATTTATTTTATTTAGAATGCGCAACCAAAAATTGTGTGTTATGACGAAAGTAAGTGTCATAAACTCAGCTTGAAAGTTTTTGATCTTTCTTTGGGTAACGTTAATTATGAATGTTCGGCAATGTACGACGTAATAAACCACTAGTTAAAGCAATGGGTTAAGGAGAGCCGCAGCTGCAGATGATATGCCTCAGAGATCAATTAGCAGGCAAAGGTCCCGGAGCAGCAGAAATACCTTAAAATGCTGGACAAGGTAATGGGTTAACTAGAGCTGCAGTAGCAGCCGAATTACCTCAGATCTCAATCAGCAGGGAAAGTTCCGGAAGCAGCGGAAATATCTTAAAATGCTGGGCAAGATAATGGGTTAAGGAGAGCTACAGCAGCAGCCGAAACACCTCAGATCCCAATCAGGGAACGGTCAGGAAGCAGCCACAATACCTTAAAATGCTGGGCAAGGTAATGGATTATGGAGAGCCGCAGCTACCGCTGAAGTGCGTTAGAGCCCAATCAGCAGGGAAATGTCCGGGAGCAGCCAAAATACCTTAAAATGCTGGACAAGGTAATGGGTTACGGAGAGCTGCAGCTTCAGTCGAGATACTTCAGAGTCTAATAAGCAGGGAGAGGTCCGGAAGTAGTCAAGATACCTTAAAATTCTGAGGAAGGTATAGGTTAAAGAGAGCTGAAGCTTCAGTCGAGATACCTCAGAGCCTAATAAGCAGGGAAAGGTCCGGGAGCAATCGAGATATCTTAAAATTCTGGGAAAGGTAGTGGGTTAAGGACAGCTGCAGCTGCAGCTGAGATGCGTCAGAGTCCAATCAGCAGGGAAAGGTCCAGGAGCAGTCGAGACACCTTAAAATTCTGGGAAAGGTAATGGGTTAAGGAGAGCTGCAGCTACAGTCGAGATACCTCAGAACCTAATAAGCAGGGACAGGTCCGGAAGCAGTCGAGATACCTTAAAATACTGAGAAAGGTAATGGGTTAAGAAGAGTTGCAGCTACAATCGAGACACCTCAGAGTCTAATAAGCAGGAAAAGGCCCGGAAGTAGTCAAGATACCTAACATTTTGGGAAAGGTAATGGGTTAAAGAGAGCTGAAGCTTCAGTCTAATGAGCAGGGAAATTTCCGGGAGCAATCGAGATACCTTAAAATACTGGGAAAGGTAATGAGTTAAGGAGAGCTGCAGCTGCAGTCGAGACACCTCAGAGTCTAATAAGCAGAGAAAGGTCCGGAAGTAGTCAAGGTACCTTAAAATTCTGGGGAAGGTAATAGGTTAAAGAGAGCTGAAGCTTCAGTCGAGATACCTCAGAACCTAATAAGCAGGGAAAGGTCCGGGAGCAGTCAAGATACCTTAAAATTCTGGGGAAGGTAATGGGTTAAAGAGAGCTGAAGCTTCAGTCGAGATACCTCAGAGCCTAACAAGCAGGGAAAGGTCCGGTAGCAGCTGAGATACCTTACAATTCTGGGAAAGGTGATGGGTTAAGGAGAGCTGCAGCTTCCGCAGAGACAGCTCAGAGCCCAATAAGCAGGGAAAGGTCCGGAAGTAATCGAGATACCTAAAAATTCTGGGGAACCTAATGAGTTAAGGAGAGCTGCAGCTATAGTCGAGACACCTCAGAGCCCATTAAGCAGGGAAAGTTCAGGAAGCAGCCGAGATACCTTTAAAATATTGGGAAAAGTAATGGGTTAAGGAGAGCTGCAGCTGCAGCTGAGAGGCCTCAGAGCCCAATCAGCAGGGAAAGGTCCGGAAGCAGCCGAGATACCTTAAAGTGCTGGGCAAAGTAATGGGTTAAGGACAGCTGCAGCTACAGCTGAGATGTCTTAAGGCCAAAGCAGCAGGGAAAGTTCCGGAAGCAGCCGAGACACCTTAAAATACTGGGAAAAATAACAGTTAGGGAGAGCCGCACTTGCAGCCCAGACACCTCAGAGCCCAATCAGCAAGGAAAGGTTCAGAATCAACCGAGATGCCTTAAAGTGCTGGGCAAAGTAATGGGTTAAGGGCAGCTGTAGCTGCAGCTGAGATGCCTCAGAGCCCAATCAGCAGGGAAAGGCCCAGAAGCAGACGAGATACGTTTAAATGATGGGAAAGGTAATGGGGGTTAAGGGGAGCTCCAGCTGCAGCAGAAATACCTCGGAGCCTCAGCAGGGAAAAGGCCGAAAACAGCCGAAACTAATAATTCTTTATTTGAAATAATTAGATTTTACTTTACTAGAAGTTACTCTTTAATTGCTGAAATCGAACGTATTATCTTCTATAGATACTCGCGCCTGGTGATTTTTTAATTGCGACAGCTGGCTTGTTATTATATATGATTTTATGAAACCAAAGAAATTCTTTTTTTTGCTTTCTTTGAATGAAACCTGAAAAACCCCCAATTATTAAGAAAGCCAATTCGTACTAGAGCTGTATAGCAACTGTACACTAGCCTTGTGCGCGCAGATCAGAAATGAAGAGCAAATTTTAACTGATCAGATTATTTTATCGCCCATAAAAGCTGTCAGTGCGTCGCAGGCCTTAGGGTCCAAACTGAACAACCCATTTACCACAGTACTAAGTTATCTCTAAGTTACCAAACTAATTCAAACCCAAAGTACAATATAATTATCTGAAATATGTGAAAAATGAACGCTGGATAGGAATATTTCAAACGTTGAAATAAAAATTACAATTACCCATAGGAAAATATTTTATAATTCCATTCATTGTATATGGAAGATGATTATTATGAGTATTAAATTTATGTTAGTTGACATCATAAATTAAGGCTAATCCCAAACTGCAGACTTTCTACATGAATAGCAGCACACGCAGAGAAAGGGCTCATTCCCAAGATAAATGAGGCTTGTGAATGTCGCACGTATTAACTAAAATTCATTAAATGTTACATTTAAAAATAAAATACGGTAACGGCAAAAACTTTAGCAGATTCCCATTTTTGTTGCATAACTTTTGCAATATTAAACCAAATTCAGCAAGATTAAAACATGTAATATAATACGATACCAGAACATGTGAACAGATTAACACCACTTGGTTTTCATTTAATATAACTTGTATTTAAATTTTAATAATTTTCTGTAAAACGACTAAAACTTAAGCAACAAATTAAAAATTTCTTTCTGCAAAATAATGGCCGCCTATGGGTTCCTATAGTCAATACCTCCTTCAGCCATCCTCAGTGTTATGTGGATCATTTCAAGGACTGCAGAATAAGTGCAGCCATTTGCTCTTTCTTATGTCTGCGTCTTCCAACTGTCCGTCTAGTGGTGCTGCTTGAAAGATTTCTTGTTGTTTCTGCTGTCTCGTAATTACTACGTGCTCACGATCCGCCTTCTTTTCTTAAGGGAGATTTTTGCTGTTGAATTGGCTAAGTGATTTTGATATTTTCAATAGGGAGTAATCGGTGTCTTCGTTGGCAGTTATATTTTCGGGGTGTGTTTGGACAGATTCGTTTTTAATTTTGTGAACTAATGCTTGAAGCAACGTGATGGCTTGATTAGGTCTACGTTTGTCCTCGGTACACTGCTGTTTTGCAGGTTCTTCCTAGATGTCTTTTATAGGCAATCTTTTCCTTGATGGCTTGTTACGGGCCAATCGAGCTTTTCCGACGACCCGTAACCAGATAGATGGAAAACGGCCTATAGCTTAGCTCAGAGGAGTAGGGGGAGTTCGTAAAAATCGCGTATGCGAGAAAATCTTTAGTTTTATACAGGGCGAGTCAAAAGAAGTAGGCGCCACCTTCCAAATCCAGCTGATTGTAGGTCCTCGTTGAAGTCCGAGAAACCAACAGCTTACGGGAATGGAACTTACCGTTATTGTGCCTCCTCCTATATATTTAAAGCTTGCAAAATTCTTACACAAACAAGTACAAAAGACACAATAAGAGGCAGTAAACGTTTAACACACATATAATTAAACGGTTAAAAATGACAATACAAGAAAATGACAAGTGATAACGCTATAAGTTTGGATTACAGAATTTGAATTTTTGAACGTTCAGAAAAAAAACTCGCCGCCACTGGTGCAACGGGATTTACGTTTTTCATACAGCTACGTACACCAGCGACGCTGAAGTTCACAAAAATAACAGAATATAATCTGGTAGTTTTATAATTAACAACTAACACCACATATGGCGACTGAAGGTCGTCTTTTATTTACATGAAGTTACATTTGAAGTCTGCAAGTTAACGCGAACAAAAAAAGGTTTCTTTATCACAACACACAAACTGGGTTTTGACTTTGAATTCCGGTGGATAGCTTAAAACGAGGTAGGCACAATGTAACGGCGATTTCCAGATGCAGGAAAATACGTTAATTTCAACAGGCTGTTATCGTTGAACGAAAGACAGGACTCTTCGAACGATGGTATAAAAAAAATAGCCCCAGAGGGACGGGAGCTGGGCTTCGAAATTAATCCGCCCAACGGCGATCGGTCAATTCACCAAGGATTGCTTTTACCGGGGTTGAATCCAGTGCTTCCTTTTAAATCCGGCAGTAGCCGATGGTCTGTTTATATTCCTTGGTAAAACAGCGAGACGGAACACACATCACGGATACCCCTCGAAAAAAAACCCAAAAGCCGCCCCTGCAGCACTCGATATCTTTACGGCCCTCCCCTGAAGATGTAGTTTTGAGAAGGTCCGGAGCCAGGAGAGGTCTAAGGCTTACTGACGTAAAAACGCCACGGGAATCTCCACTTCCTCCAGAAAAATTGCACCATATTTCGAAATGTTATGTAAAAGTTCTAGAATAAGGGACACGTGAGTTCTCGGAAGCGTCCGCTTCCGAGGCCAAGCCCGAGAAAAACAAGAGTTGGCAATTTCGACACAAAAGAAACTGTGAACGTATGTCAAACTTAGAAAGACACAACAAAATAGCGAAACGGTAACCCAAAATAAGACTGCAATTAAAATAACGTTATTAATTCTTACGAAGCGGCAAACAAATTACGGAATTAATTCATATAGAGCGGCAAATTTTAAACGAACATAACAGGCTATTGCACAATTGGGGCTTCTCTTCTTTGTGCAAGGATCTGTGTTAGCATTACAAGCAATTATATGAATAATTTTTTTTCTCATTCATTTATACTACCGTTCCCCCCCCCCAGAACCGCTTTCGCATTACTTGAGGGGGGTGCGGGCGTCCCTTACATGCTAAACATTCATGTAACATGCACCCTAAACTTAAGCAAGCAAATGCGGTCGCCCCAGTCGGGATTCGATCGCCCCAACGCAGCGACTGCATTTACTGTGACCTCGAGTGGCCAATGCGTTCCCGCACTAGACCACTGCGGTCACATATGAATAATACGAGTAAAATTTTCTGTCTCTTCAATGTCGCTTTGAGATTTTAGAAACATATCGGAAGATAGATTTTCGTTCATTATTTTTCTGAAATATCTTAAGCGATTTCACTTCATGACCAATTTTAAGGTTCTCCCATGTGGAGTAATCATCATTATATTAATTTGCAGTGCTTGGCGTTGAACTTGCCTTCAGATAAAAATGTATGTCCTAGTGATTGAAAATATACTTGCAGTCCTACTTAGTTGAGACAGCATGAGGGAGGACACTAAAGTGCGGGTGCGCGAATGGGTTCCATCTACTCTCCAATAATTACGCTAGTGACTTGCAAAAAATCACTGTTATATTTTGGTAGTACCTAGTGTTTTATGTAAAGCGGCCGTGACGCAGCGTTTAGTGTGCTGGACTGTTGTGCTGAGGGATCGAAGGTTCGATACTAGGGCCGGAAATATCGGATTTTTAAAAGGCCGTTTTCCTTCAGAAGGCTGCGGAAAACCACCAAGGTACTTCTGCCAACATCACCCTTTCTGGAGAAGAAGTATGAAACACCTCCCGCGTTGCAAAGCCCGCGTTAAATAGTACGTCCCCTATGTTTGTGTACATTACTTTACATGCAGGCAGCAAACGTAGCAGAGAAGGTCACCATGCTCTCTTGAGAACCAAAAGACTGTAGAGACTGTTTTATGTGCTTTTTGACGACAACGACTGACCCACCCTAGTTGATCCCTTAGGGTGGTTTGTGTTATATTATACTTGGTAGTCAGGTAGGCTAAAATGGGTATCACCAGTGAAATGAGTCTCTGATAGCAGTAAAATATCGATCTTGTTCAGTTTCAAAAACATTTCTCTCTCTCGGTGGTGTTGCATAAGGCCATTGGCATTCCATTTGGATACTTTTTATAGCAGTGCCAATTTTATTTGTTGTTTTGATACACTGGTTTTGTGATCATTTCCTTAAGGCCTTTTATTTCTCAGTTCGGCGAAAGTATTTGAGCTATCACGCCAAATTATTATGAATCCATCCCGTAGAAGTCCCACCTTAAGCTAACACCATTTGGAACTGCTTTCTTCAATGTACTTTAATTTATTTAGTTACGTGGTCAAGATTTTGTATACCATTTCCTGTGCAGCCGTGACCCCAGTGGTTGCTATACTTTATACTATTTACGAATTTAATATTTTAAAAATATATCAGAAATGACAATAATGAGTTCATGTTAAGGTAGGTATTATTCGTTATTAGAAATGAATGTTCTATTTCATTTAAAACGATTAATTGTTTCTATTACAATAAGAAGGACTAACAAGGCCGTGTTTAGGCGGAATCCTAAAAACTACCGAATCCGGGCGGCACATTATAGGAGCGGCACATTATAGGGGCGGCACCTTATAGGGGCGGCGGGCGATACACTATAGGGGCGGTAAATGTCTTCAATTATATATAAAATTATTTAGCCATTTGCAAATAAATTTTCTTCTTAAAAATTCTTATGTGGTAATGTTCTAAATGGGTGGTTACTGCTTCTGAAAATTTCTTTAGAAGGAGTATTCTAATGGACGGATGTTGCTGGAGATTAATTTCCAGATATCTTTACAGTTACAATATTATTGCCGTCTAAGGGTGCCTGGTAATCCTTGGTTACCATATAAGGAAAATGCGGGTAAAATAAGAGACACAGCTTTAGCAATTCAACGTGAAAGTTCAACATTTACAAATACCCATTTTATTTAGGTATAAATATTTATTTATACTAATATAATTAATTAATTACAACATATAATTGTAATTACATAAAATACACTATTTTAATGGCATATCTATTTTACACTTACTCGAATTGTCAGTTCAATATCGTGGGAGTAGTACCAAGTTTGACCGTAGTAACACATATGTATATTTTCTTGGCGATATGTTTTGGAGATACTGCATGCATAAAATCTGTTTGATCCCATAATAACTCGACGCTTGTTTGTAGTTTTATGTTTAAATCCCATACGTTTAGTAATTCCTAGCAATGTACTTTCGGAATGCTTTATTACAGTATAATCTTCATTTAATCTTTGATTTAACAATTTTACCGTAAGCAAGCAATTTTCCCCGTACATTTAATATAATTTTTCGCCGAATTAATGTTCGCCATCAATCCACGGTGTCCACATTCTTAAATAAAATATAAATATATATATTGCGGTGTATTATGCTATTAAATTTAAACAATACAAATGAATTTTTTCAATTTTACCTCGGCTAGCTCAAATAACTTTTTAAAGTTGGTTACGCCCATAAAATGAATTATTAATAGCAGCATACAAACATTTTAAATATCTCAGGGTTCTTAAATTCGTGGCCTCGCTAATTTGACAGTTACAAAACACCATAATAAAATCGATACTCATACATAATAAATGCAAACAAAGACTTATCTGTGTTTCCTCCAAAATGTTGACTTAGGGTGTACATTCCAAAGATGATGTCACCCTATGTACATCGGAACTGTCAGAAATGCTACATCTGCAATTTCTCCCGCCAATCTGACTAAAATAGCGTCACTTGTTGTATCTCGCTGAACTCAAGATGACCTCGCTGCTTCGGTGAAATTTAATGTTGATAGATTACTTACAGTTGCAGTAAAACATTTTAAATATCCAAAATTGGTAAGTAACCTTCTCCTTTCAATGCATCAATAAGGGCACTTTGTATTCAACATGCTTATATATCTTATTTTCCAGAAATTTGTAAATGAAAACCGTTGATTATGACACTTCAGATAAGTTGAATTATTTTAAAATTAATTAAACACTTTTGTTAATTGTAGAAGAACTAAACTTTTATTATTCTCTTTGCATAATTAAATTAACACTTTTAACAAGAACTTTTCCATAATTATAAACTTTTACAATCACATAACCTTAAATGAATTTATAAACAACTTTGGGCACCGCCCATAACTTTGAAATATAGCTCTTAAGCCCGGTAAAATTTAAGTTTGAGAGCTAACAAGTAATACGTGCTTTCACACGAAGCATCTAAAACAGACTAAATTCAAAATTTCGCTAATTTTGAGACCTCAGCGCAGACCAAAGCCCAAGATGTACCAATCAGAATACAAATTCTTATCTTTTCAATTTACAGCTGATTAATAATATTACAAAATGATTAATAACAAAGTTATTAAGAAAAATTTGAATAAACAAACATTAGATTTACAATCCTGATAAAATTACACAATTTTTAACACCAAATACAGTTAAATTCAAGATAAAAAATTTACATGTGCTATAATTATTAAATTTTGTCAAAATTCGAAAGAAACATTTCAAAAATACAATAAACATCAATAACAATTATTAATAAACACATTGAAATAAATTAAATACCCTTTACACTTATAAAACATGTAATAAACACCAATAAAAGAATTATAACCTTCAAATCACATTACTACTACAATTTTATCAAAAACTAATAAACAACTTCATACTAATAAAATTCCTTCTAAACTTTGCTTATATACAATAGAAAATAATTATAACAATAATATCAAAATGAAACATAAATAAATGTAGTTATATACATTTTTACAAACTATAAATTCATACTAATATAAATTCTAAGTTTCAGGGCTTCTTCACACCCCTAAAACAACCAAAACAACTTTCTACATCGCACTACGATGTCTTCTCACTAAAACACTTTTATTATTTATGATGTCAGTACGAAGCACTTCCGAACATCATACGAGACCTTTTTATCTTATCAAGTATACATTTGTCAACATTTGTCGATACAATCTTATAAATAGCCTTCCTTGCATTATAAAGAAACTAATTATCAACAATTTCAGGCACAATCAACTTCCCATAATGAAAATAATATCCTTTTTAATATTCGTAAAGCATTACGAAGCCAAAAATCTCATTTTATCATAGTTATTTTGTAAGACTAACATAGTATAAGTTATTATTTATAATATTAACATTAATTATAGGTTAAATACCACAGCAATATATATATATATATATATATATATATAAATATTTACTTCGCACAGAAGTTCATCGACAACTGATTTGCGCTGTTTACTTCTTAAGTATAAACATTATTTAAGGCCGACAATAAGGCAGCGATAATTTGAAGTAGACAATACCTGCTCCTTGAAAACCCGCTCGTTTAGGTTTAGGTTTTAGGTGGGGAGTAACACAGTCTTGGTAATACCGGAAAAATTTAAAACAAACGTTATCTATTACATCACTGCCTCCCCCCCCCCCGAAACTATTTACTTACTATTGCATGGAAGATTTAACGCAATAGAATTGTTTACTAATAGTAAACTATTAAATTGGTTATTGCAGTTGTCTTATTATTGAAAGTTGTATGTTTTCTCGGAGTTTTTAAGAGCGCGCCTTATTTATGCATCTTTGCTCTTCATACAAAATGTGCTGCGATGTGCTATTATTCATCGTTGGTTAAAAAAATTCTCGAAGCCACATTTTCTCTGTGTTTGTTAGTGGTTTTGAAATGTGATTTTCTGTTAGCATTATTGGTGATACTGCACATTTTGCTGGGAAATATTATTAATTAATTTATCATTCCCCATTGGTTAAAAAATTTATGAAGTCATATTTTCTGTGTTTTGTCGTCATTTTATAAAACGTGCTCCATTTTTCGACAACTCTACAGTTTCAGCCAATTGTGCTGCGATATAGTGTTGCAAGTCGGTTAAATATTATTTATATTGTGTAATTTTTAAGCTCTGTAACAGTAGACAATGCCGAAAAATGGTTGGAAAATATAAGAGACAGGCATGATCAGGTGTACAATATCGTAAAATAAGGTAATCAGAAGAAGAAGAAAGGGGAAGTAGTCTGGTGTACTAAACAAGTTTCTTAAAAGTACCTACTTGTGTGAAAGAAATCAGTTGCAAAACCATTTTTTTTTAATTTGGAAGCTAACCGTAGTAGATATTCCACATTTTCCGCAACTGATCCTGTCGTATCTCAGGGTATATATTTTAATTGATAATTATCTGCTTAGCCTTAAAGACGATAATTTAACTCAAACCGAATCTGCTGCTGCTAATTGTGGTTTTAATATCATTACTGCTGATTCATTAGACTCTGAATTAAGCTGCGTGTGTTAAGAAATTGTTACGGGCTAAACAAGCTTTTTCGTCGACCCGCAACAGGAAAGATGGAAAAAGCCTACAGCTTAGCTCAGAGGGGTAGGGGTGGTTCACGAGAAATACTTACGGGAGGGAAATCGTACCTAGTTGTGTACAGAGTAGGTTAAAATTAGCGGGCACCACCTTACAAATCATAGCTGATTGTGGAAAGCCGAGAAGAGAGCAGCTTACGGGAACCGGACTCACCTTTATTGTGCCTCCTCCTGTATATAAAGTTTACAAAGTTCATGCACGCAATACAATAAAAATACACAGAAATAAAAGATATGGTGAATTTTAAGACAAATATACGTCTTTACGTCACATAAAAAAAAGGTTGAGTACTTTAATCCAATAAAATGATACCAGAAACAAGTTTTCACATACAATTAACAATTTGTTTTACCTTGATTTTCTTCGGTAGGCGGTAGAGAGAGAGGCAGGCGCTATTTGGGGTGTTCTTAGGTTCTTCGGGGGAGAAGCTCACAGGCACGGTCCTGAAAACTGGATCACGATGATGACAACGTTAAGAGTCATGACTTCCTTGAGATAACGGAAAATGCAGAAACGAAATATTTTTGCCGCACAAAATTCACGCGATGAACATCCATCGAAAACCTAAATCGCCCTTGCAGTACTTGATTTCGGCGCTCGAGATCTTCGCAAGCAACCGGGTCGAAAGGAAATGTAAAGTCAACTCCCGAGAAGGAAACGCGAAAACACCCAACAGCCAGGAATATTTCATCATAATGCGAAATAAGTTCCAACAGTCTAGAATAATTTAACACGTAGGGTTTCCTCAAGGGCAGGAAATTCCCAGCAAACGTTCATGATCAAGCGCCTAGACAAAATATTAATCGGCATTTCTCCATGATAACAAAAAACGGGTCCACTAAAACTGTATTTGAGAAAAAACAATATAGTAATTGGCTACAGAGCGGCAATTAATATGAGACCTTAATTCAGATGAAGCGGAAAAATCAAACGAACATAACAAAATTTCTTGAAAATTTTGTTTCTGACCCAAATTCATGGTCTATAACTAGGATGTCCGACAGCTTGAGACAAGTTATAATAACATTTGAATCTGCACGAATTAAAGGTTATGATTTTCCTTGTGACGAGAACGGTAGATATTTTTCCGATTACATATGTAAATTATGAAACGGTGAAGTCGTAAAACGTCCATGGTTTATGTATTCAACTATAAAAAGTATTAAACCACATCTATAGTAATAAGATGAAGGTGTGGGGCGTCCACTTTTTATCTGCATCCAGGCGAATGTACTGCTTTACACGGCCCTGCCTACTAAATATATTATTTACAATATGCTGTGTTCAATCAAGCTTATCAGCAACTTTACAATAAAAACAACTCACGCCGAGCTGCTGGTAATACTTTGTGAGTTTATTAAATTGAGCTGTCTGCGTAATTTCTGCTGTAAATTAATAGCAGGAGACCATTCATTGTAAATTATGTGTCAGTGTTGTACAGATGTGTTGTGTGTAGCAAGTTTGTGTTATATTATTCAAAATGGGACGTGTTAAGTTTGTCAACATAGTTATTATTATTTTATTTTCCTTTAATATATTTGTGATAACCATGGCTGACTTGAATAAGAAAGCTATCTCCATCGGAAAGTGTTGTGAAGTTAATTATACAATGAAGAATGGTGTTTGCATCACTGATGGTAACTCTTCCGAATTAGTAGTAGATGTATACCAAGATCAGATAAAAATTTTTAAGAATATCACTTTTGTTTATAATAACGGAACGCAGTGTAATAACGATGCTGTTACATTGCAACCGAATATTTTTTCTGTTCAAACGTTCTTTCTACAAGACGATGGAACATTATGGGTGCCAACGCAGAGCACCTTCTTTGACTCTGATCAATACTGCATCGAATATATTGAAGATATTGGGGTTTCAGCGATAGTATGCTCTAGTGTATTCGATTCTGAAACACAACCACCACCACCGTCTGCAGGTTTAATAGGTAACAAATTAATTTTGCCCGTACAGTTTTTTTAAAGTAACACAATGCTAAACCGCTTTATTTTTTTTTGTTATATCTCGAACAAACACCATACATTTCTGCATTCTCTGTAATCTAATACTTACTAATTTACTTTTAGTAACGCAAATTATTTCAATTACGTCATCAATATAATTCTCTCAACTAGCATGATATAGGTTGGCGCGCTTACAATGTTTAAACTGAATTTGTGTAGTTTTAATTAAAACTTATTTACATTCTTAGCAGAGCATAGTCGAACCTCTTTGTCTCGAACCTCGATTAGCCAATTGTTATATTTCCGTGTAAATTAAATAGTTTTTTTGTACGTCAATCTCTAGAAAAATCAAATTTCTTTTAGTTGTAGTAGTTTTAGATCCACCAGAGATTCCTGCGTCCAAGAAAAAAGCATTTCAACATACTTGGTTCTTAAGCGCCCTTGGCTCCCCCTTGACCATAGCCCATTTCGCCCAATGGATAAGAAGCACCTACTAACAGGTGTTTTGATTGTTAAATACTAATTAGTATCAGCAAAGCTGTTAACTACTACAGTAGGAGATCAACTGGAGAGAAAGCAACTATAATCCATTTGTATACTACGAAAAATTCAACAAACTCAGATGGGTTGTGTCACAAAAACTATTAAAAATCTAAAGATAATGTAAAGTATTAATTTTTCATTCTTTTTGGATAACAATTAACTAGAAATTGAATAGATCTGCGAGTATTAATTAGCTAAACTTGCATCCTCTACAAAAAGTAAAATTTGCATGTTTTGAGGAAACTATGTGAAACAACGGAAATGTTGTGTCGTTTGGCCGTTTTTATTCAATTTCATTCAATTGCAATTGCAATTGCAAGCGCAGCTTTAACCCGGGTCTACACACTGTTACGTGCGGGGAGAAAACAGGAGTCGGGCACTAGCTCTCGACCTGAGTGTTATGCAGATTTAAAATTACCCTCAGGCGCCCGAATTAGTGTTATTTACCAATACCTAATTACTTTCGCTTTCTACGGTACCATTAACGATACGTCCGAAAAATGGGAAAAATCCATTTTCCAAAAATTCCAAAAATATTGCTTAAAGTACCGACTTGGGAAATTTCGTCGTAAGACGAATATTGAAAAATCTGCTAAAAGCAAGCAGTTTCGCGAGAAGCAACTGTAAAAACTCCACCACTACACCCAGGAACTAACTCAAGCTTTATACCCTCCTGAGGGCCAATTTTCCATCGAAAAAGGTAAATTTTCAAACCCTTTGTTCGCCACGCTTCAGCTGCTCCATTTAGTTTATCAAGGGGAGGCCGCCTGAGGCATACGCCGTTGAATGTGAAATCGGGTGCAATTAGTTTATATTTTGTCTGTAGGATGAGAGTGATTCGAAGAACTTTAGCGATATAAGAAAATACTGCGTGTACAAGGCCTTTCTGCAGTACCTTTTTTCAAGTATTGCTAGCCTGGATTTAATTGTTTTGGGTGCACCTGTGCGTGACCTTGTTTAATCTTAAAAATGTTCGTTTTAAACTGCTTTTTTTTAATAATGTTGATCTTTGTTCCTTACCAAATTATAATCATTTAACTATTTTGTGTGTATTTTGTTCGCTGTTCTAATTTAATTACATGTCTTGTTAAACTCAACTCTTTTTTATTTTGATCTCTGTTAAAAGTAAAGTGACGATTCCTGTAAGAACAGCTGATGGTGATTGTTGCGCCCCTTTGTTTACGAGGCTAGTAAATTAACGTTTCTATTAGGAACAATCGCATGGAAAGGTAAGTTCCATCACGCACAACTTCGAATTGGCCGTTCAAAGTAACGTGGAGCTTGAGCAGAGCCGGGTCTAGTGATATTCCTGTTAGCTCCCTCACTTATTACGACTTTATCCCGAATTTGTCCAGATTTAAGCGCGGTGTATTTTACGAATACGAATGAACCTCCTCCTCCTCCTCTTATCTACGCTTGAGCATGCCGTCCTTTTATGTATCACCATTCCGTTTAAGCCCGTGACAAGGTGGTCAAGAAATCATGTAAAGTCGTTCAGTTCATTTAGTGTTCCTAGCAATTTTGCCTTTTTTCCGTAAATTTTCGTTTTTCCATTACGTTTACTAAATTTGTTTAAATGCAAAAGTGTTTTTCGATTTTATTATAAATTTCTTCTTCTTCTGGCGTATAACCCTTGGTGGGTTTTTACCTGCTCTACTAATTGTCTCCATCTTGATTTATCTTCAGCTACTTTTCTCCAACTTCTAATTTCCAATATTCTTAGATCTTCCTCGCAGTCATCCATCCACCGCTTCCTAGCTCTTCCTCTTATTCTATTTTCTACCGGGCTTTACCCCATTGTTCGTTTGGGGATCCTTTCGTTGTCCATCCTTACGGTACGTCCTAACCATCGGAGTCGTTGGTTTTCTATTAATCGAAGTATATCTTCACTCTCTATTAGTTCCTCTAGATCGTGGTTCATTCTCAATCTCCATCCTCCGTCTTCATTTTGTACTGGATCGTATATTTTTCTTTCCAATATTCTTCTCTTTGTCTTTTTGAGTAAGCAACCATGTTTCGCAGCCATATGTCACGACTGGTCTTATCCAACTTTTGTAGATTTCTAATTTGGAACTACAAATAAATACGCAAGTTCTTATCAGCTTTCGGTAAGCATATAATGTTCTATTACCTTTGATTATTATTCTGGATCGTATCTCCTCCTTTCCGCTACTGTCCTTATTAAAGTTAGCTCCTAAATAATTAAATGTTGTTAGCTTGTGAAACCCGAATCCATCTGTTTCGAGGTTAACTGTTCCACCTGGGTGCTTCTTGTGATGCTCATGTGTTTGATTTTTTGTTTATTTGTATATTGCCGTCCCTCTTTTGCCGATTGGTTAATCCTAAATGTTTCCTTAATCCTTGCTTCCTGCGAGTTATAATCGTTCCATGGTCCTCATAGGCACATATTTGAGTTGGTTGTGTGTTTATACTTCTTCTTAGTTTGGCTTCTCTGATAGTTGATTCTAGCACTAGGTTAAATGAAACTGTAGACAACGCGTCACCCTGTGTAACGCCTGAGTTTATACCAAATACTTCGCTTAGCTGGTTTTGTACCCGCACTACTGCTGTAGAGCCATTTAACGTCACTTCAACCAACCTTATCAGCTTCTTCGGGATTCTCAGAATCATCAGGTTATCTAACATTGCGTTCCTATTCACTGTGTCAAAAGCTTGACAGTCTTTAAACAAGTAGTAGAGGTCAATTCCATGTTTGCGACACTTTTCCTGAATTTGCCATACAGTAAATATGTGCTGCATTTTCGAACGGTTTTTCTAAATCCACATTGATATTCACCTAAGATTTCCTCGGCGTATACACTCAATCTGTTATAATTATAAATCTCATCCGACAGCCCTTTATATGTCGTATTAAGAAGTGTTATACCCTAATTATTCACTCCTTTTTATCACTTTTCTTGTGTAATCCCCACCTTCCACTTCTTCGATATTCTCTCTTTCTTCCAAATATCTATTATTAACCGATAAATATTTCTCCCTAAAGAAATACCTCAATTTTTTAGTAGTTCCGCATTTATGCAATCTTGGCTCGGGACTTTTTGATTATTAAGGCTTCTTATTACTCTTTCAACATCCTCATATTCGGGTTGATCTATTCGTTGTTCAGTCGTATATTAAACTATTTGTGTCACATTCCCCTCTTCGCCTTTAAGAACTTCCTCAAAATATTCTTACCATCCGTTTATAATTTCATATCCTGCTGTCAAAATTTCAGCTCTCTTGTTTTTGCATATATTTCAGTCTGGGTCTAAATTCTTTCGTCATATTTGCGATCTCTCCATAAAAATCCCTACTCTCATTTCTGTTATCGCTGTGGGCTATTTCTTCAATTTCCGATTGATCATTTCTCTCTTTTTCTTTCTGCACAATTTGTATGGTTCATTTCGTTTGCTGTTGTAGTGTGTTCCATTTATCTGTATATTTCTGTAGAGTTGATTCAGGGTACACAACATTGATAAGAAATATGTACCAAAATGCAACAATGCACATAAAAACAGAAGAAGATACCTATACTGGAAAAATACCCATGTCACCTAAACTGTTCACCCTAGCGCCGGAAAACAATTTCAAGGAATTAGAATGGGATAGAAAAAGAATCAACATTGATGGAAAATTATTATTCTTTCTTTTTTTCAACGATATAGTTGTAATAAGCACAGATGCTGACGAACTAGAACAAATGTTAGAAGAACTTAACACAGCAGCGGAGAAAGTTTGTTTTAAAATGAACCGGAGCAAAACGAAGATAACGTCCACTGACAACGACAAACAATTTACCCTGCAACAACAACCAATGGAAACAGTAGATGAATAACATATACCTGGACTTGTAATAAAACTGGGGAAACAGAACCAAACAGCAGAAGTCACAAGAAGAGTTAGACAAGGTTGGGCAGCATATATTCCCAAAAACAAAGATATACCGATATGCCTAAAGAAAAGAGTGTTAGGCATGTGTGTGTGTTGCCAGTACTAACATACGGCATAGAAACAATGACACAATGGAGAGAGCCATGCTGGTGATAAGCCTGAGAGAGAGGAAAAGAAACACCGCAATAAGAGATCGTACCAAAGTAGTGGAGCTGGGTGGGCCACGTCGCAAGGCAAATCTCCAGATAATTTGTCTAACAGAAGCATCCAATGGCGTCCACGACTAACAAAGCGCAGTGTCGGTAGACCCCAAAAAAGATAAAAAGATGGTTGGATGATGTAAAGACAATAGCAGGAAGAGACTGGCATCATAAAGTACAGGATAGGATAGCATGAAAAGCATTGGGAGAGGCCTATGTTCAACAATGGATCGCAAACGGCTGAGAAGAAGAAGAAAAAGGAGAAGAAGAAGTTATGTAGGCATTTTAACCTTGCTAGATTCTTCGCTTTAACTGCTAATTCACAATGATTATCCCACCATTTGGCATTTTTCTTTCTTTTAAATTCTCAGAATGATCATTGGCTGCTTCATTTATTGTGTCTTTAATAAGTTTCCATTTTTGTTCAATGTCTACGCTTGTTTCTGCAATTGTAAATTTTATTTCTATGTGTGGTTGGTATGCTTGGTGTATGTTTGCATTCTTAGCTTGTCTTTGCCCCATTTTTATTGTGGTTGACTTTTTCTATATATATATATATATATATATATATATATATTGAGATGGTTTTTGCGTAGCGTAATTAATTATTTATATAAATAAAGGATGCATGCATATTAAATCACATCATAAGGGTTGTTTCTTTTGTGGAAGTTTTCTTTAGATTCACATAAAAGCAGAGTTGTTTCTTGTTTAACTGGAATTGCAGTTGAGGCATATGCTATGGTGTCCTGTACACAAAGAATGACTTATATTTAAAAAACTTCTTTATAAAAAAAGTAACCAACACAACAAGATATTATAAAAGGTGACATGACTTGCCTATAAATGGAATTCAGGTCCAGCTTTTAGGATTTAATTCATTAAACACCATAAATGAAACTAATTGAAGTTGTCCGGAAGAATTTTTATTTGTAGCAGTTTGGAGATCTGATATGGGTTTAAAAAAAAAAGAACTTTGAGAAGTGCTGATTGTGTTCCTGAAACCAAATTATGTGTTATAAGTGGCGTCAGAAATATATTAACAACTTTATAATTAATTTATATGTTTAAATTTGATTTTTAAAATTAATCTTAAAATCAAAGTTACTTGCTTGCAAAATTCTGGTATATATGTATTGTATCTATAGAGATTTATTTATTATTAATGTTTACAAGAAAAAAATAGAAGGAAGATAAAATTTTTGGTCTTTTGTAAAAATTAAAATTGTAAAACTATATTAAACGCTATTGCTTCTATATAATAAAAGTTTTAATGACGTATAACAAAGTGTTTGAATATCTACCTAAATGAACAACGTACCTGTGAACTCCTAGCTGTAATAACAAGTATCCAATAGAAGAATATTCACGAGACGTCGGGAACTGCTTCCTGGGGTGCATCTTGGAGAGCCTAGTTTGCTGTTACTCCCGATATTTCCAAAGTAAGTCAAACAATAACCTATGAGGTACGAATTACGATAACTATAGTAAGAAGAATATGTACACGTACCTGTGAACGTCAATTCTTACCTT
>JABXWE010001598.1:0-10096 GCA_014611495.1 Limonius californicus | reverse complement strand
TTATAGGTATAGGGTAAGTATTGAATTCATGAAAATTTTCAAAATCGAGATTTTAACGGAAATATCCGTTTTGGGTATCTAGGAACCCAAAAAAGTGGTTTTTAAAAAATGTCTGTCTGTGGGTGGGTATGTATGTACGTATGTGACGCTCCTACAGCCGAAAGTATTGCTCCGATTTTGATGCGCTTTGGAATGCGGGGGTGTATCGAAAATTCATCGAAAAAATAAGCTTTTCAAAAAAATCCGAAACCGGAAGCGGAAGTTACGCATGTTTTTTTGGTATCATTTTTTTCGTGATTACAATTTTGAAACTTTTATCGCGGATAACGATAGAGGGTCATAAGACAAATCTGCTAGTTTTTTTCCGAACTCGCTAGCTTTAAACTGAAGGGCGCTACGATTTTTTGAAATTTTTGAGTTTAACGCCCAATTACTCGAAAACGGATGAATCGATTCAAATGATTTTTATTTTCTGAATAGTATATGAAGGGTAAAATGAGGTGATATAAAAAGTTTTTTGAAAAATTATAAGGGGCCTAAATTACGAATTTTCAAAATTTTGGAAATTTTCAAAAAATTATTTCTCAAAAACTGCTCCAAGGAATTCTTTTAAATTTCATATGTCGATAGACCTCGCAAGGGGCTATCGATATGTTTTTTGAACAACTCCGTAATTTTCCTGTGGCGCCCTCTACGAAGCTTGGAAGCTTGAAACTTCAAACTCCTTTAATTAATAAACGAAAAAAGATAGGAAGCTGGGGTTTTCACTGAATCGCTCAGTACGTAATGGAGCATATGAATATGCAAAGAAATATTACACTCGTGGATATATGTAAGCGCACCGGCCCCCTCCCCCCTCTTTTTTAGAAAAATATTTTTTTTATTCCAACGGTTGTTATTTGTTTGCGTCAAAGAATCTTTTTCCGCGAAAATAAAAAAAATCGATTTTTTATGCCCTACAAAATATAATTTCCAGGGACTTAGAAAATTTTACCTCGGTAGCAATAGCGATCGGTACTAGTTAGACCGCGCGACGTATATAGTAGAGAATGAAGTATGCCTGGTTGCATATTAAAAGGAATTAAGGGGCACCGCAGATATTTGGCGGGACTTCTTACAAGCCTTGTAAGTCTATTCGTTACGAGGCAAGGTTTTAGGATAGCACTTGAACAACCGTTTTGAGGAAAATATCTCTACTGTTGAATAAAGATGATATGAACAGTTTCCAGTATGGGAAAGTCCAGGGAGGCAGTCGCGTCCACTTATTGAAGTCTCATTTACAGAGTATTCAATGTGTTTTGTAGAATGTTGTTTACTTCTTAGATATTTTATCTACTGCATTGTCTAAGTTCATCTAAATTATTGGTTGAGACAACAAATACAAGCTTCTTAAGATGCGGCCATAAAAAGAAATCGCAAGATTTTAAGAATCGCTGGATTGCGGCTTATAAAGCATTATCGAAGAATTCTACTAACATTGCCACTGCTTGATGAGTTTAAAGAGGAGTTGCACAACCTTCCTGAAAATAAGCTTGCTAGAGTTCGCCATCGTTAGTTTGTTTAAAAGTGATTCGTCCTGATACCGCGTTGCTTTGATGTTTCTTTATAGTAAAAATATGTTAATATGCACCTGATTCTGCATAAAACATTACCAGGAATACATTTAGGACCAATTATTGCCATTGTATTTCTGCTGCCCAGACATCTATCTCATTAGGATGTAAGGGCATTTGAATTTGTTCGAATACGCGCATGAGGGCTTTCAACATACAAAATCTCATGTTCAGAAAATTAACAAATCCTATTCTAAGAAACCGTGTTTTGTACCTATATAAATATAAATCGTATTAAAATATCATCAATATGGGGTATATAAGAAACATTTACAGAAATGTAATCGTTGTGGAGAATCAGCTTGTAATAACTGCTGTCAGTCCGTAATGATAAAGGTGTAAATCTTTATGTAATATTCTACGACACGTTCTCAGAGATAGCTATATTTGTTGTGATAAGTGACGAATTGAAATGTGTGCGTCATTTTCCATTATTTCCCTAATTCCTCCTATGCTCTCTAGAACACGAACTCCTGGCTTTCCACAGCCACTCTTTCGCCCTACAATGTATTTTGAATGTATGAAGCTGTACACAATTTAAACTGTCCGTTGGTTATTACAATAAAATTCTTTAGGTTTTTCTTAAAGCTATTCATGGAAGAAACCTACAAATGGCATTCAAGTTATTGTTTGAATTTACCTAGATGGATTCATCACCGTGATGAACAGATTCGCTAACCAATTTCCTTGAACTCTAAACTAACCTCATAAAATAAGTAAACCTACAGTTTGATATATTTACGGAAAATATTCTGACCGTCGAAAGTATGAAATGTAGACCATAATCCTTTTTAATTTGACTGTACATGTAGTCACTTTCAAAAACGGCATAAAAATAGAACGTAAAAAAATATAACGTCTTAGAGAAATTTTCAGAGCTTTTTGAAAAGCAGATGTTCCTAGTTTTAGAAGTATTATCAAACTAAAACAATTTAAAGGCTTTGTAAGCTACCTCGGCGCCCATAATCAGAATAGACAACGACTATGAGGAAGATTTTGCATTATATTAGGTATATCTTACAAATCGTTCACATACTGTGGGGATTCTATACCAATCGGGCAGTTCAAAATTAAGTGTTTACATCGACAAACTATTATATTCTTATCCATGCCTTTTCCGACGCTTAGGGCTGCGAACTGCAGCCAATATAAAAGACAATGCGTACAATATACGGCAAAATAAAATGTTTACAGAGTCTTGACATTGTTCCTATTTAAAGGAAATTGAATAAGGCAATAATCAAGTTTATGTACAAATCCTTCGGTTACAATAACAAGATGCTTTACAAGAATTCTTCTTATTTCTCCAACAATTCTCAATTCTTCCATATTATTTGGTTGTTCAGTATATACTCTAGATTGTAAATGTCCCCAAAAAAAGAAATCCAATGCATTCAAGTCTGGAGAACAACATTTTTAAAAAACCGTATTCATTTCTCTCGTTGTTTGTTTGCATGAGCTGCTAAATAACAAGTACAATATTGTTCAATATCTCTAGAATTATTAAAAATAAGGACATCAAACCCTCTGGTATCACTGTTGTGACAAAAGAAGAGTTTTTATATACTAAAAAATATAAAGGGTTTCCATTTAAATAACACAGTTGTTATTCCCGGCTAAACCGGAAGTCCTATTAAATCTCCAATACTTTCGTTGTATCCGTCAGATATTGGAACCTTCATGTAGAAAATTTTGTCAAAATCGCCGTTGCCGTAGTGGAGATATTTGGATTTTTCCGTACTTTTGCCCAACCCTGTATATCTCAATAAGCCTTATTTTCTCGTATTTCTTCACTTTTGACAATTGTGTATTATAGGATTCTATAATTTTTTCGATAATGTTTTCACTTTATGCCCATATTGGATATGTTGTCCACTAGTTAAAGAAAGCCGCAAGTTAAAATATCGCTTATTAACGTAGCTACGGTGACAAGTACTTTAAAAATTCCACTAGTGTTCTACAAACAGTCCCTCTACTGTATATAATTCGCACGTTTAACTGGAAAATCTCCTTATAATACTGCAATTGTAGTCGATTTGGTTCAAACTCAGCGCTAACCTTTTTCTCTACCACCCTACTTACAGAAAATTGCAAGTAAACATTGTTAGCTATTAGGAGAGCCGCATTGCCAGGACTGGATTCTTTTAGTGTACTTTTAAAGCTTCGTAAAATTTGTATAATGATTCTAATCCCATTTCTTTCCTACGCTGTTACTGTTACGTATTTTGAAATAATAATATAATATTACTGAATAACCCATTAGCTGAAAACGGTTTACGTATTCATTCATTAAAAACAACTTGTATAGTCCTGACCATAGGAAAGCGGACATATCTCTATTAGGCAGCACTTAACTCAATCAGATAAGCATTTATCAAGCAAAAGGAATTCATAAGTAGCCCTGAGGGAGAGTTGTTTTTCTGCAGTTCTTGAAAATTTCAGACACGGACTCACAGATTAGAAAATAACCCTGAATACCAAAGGAAATAGTAAATTTCTATTTTCTTAAATACAAAATATTTCTGAATACGTCCCAAACTTATAACGCATTAAACTAAATACTCCTTATAGGGATCTTTTTTTTTTAGTTTCTTATTTATTAGCAATCGGAACAACATACATATACCTACATTCCATGAGCTAATTTGTTGTTTATGTACATGGCATGTGTTTAGTCAGTAAAATTTCCTCGATGGAATTTTTGAATACGCCTACAAAATAGGCAACCAGGGTAGCGGCAGCAAATTGTCATTTGAAAGTACACTGAACTATTAAATTTTAGATACTTAAAATGCTATAACTTTATACTCTGTTATGTCCGTTAAGTCTTACAAATTTGTAATTAATGTTTTCTCACCTTCCCGGATTTGTTATCGTTTAGTGTGTTGCCTACCTTCATCATTTTTTGCGATTATGACTGAGGTTTTTTTGCTTTGTATTACAAATTACTCTTTTCTAAAACAATTTAGAAAATAGGTCGATACGTGTATCGTTTCCTAACAATTCAAATTATATTGCTAAAGCGAGAATTATGTAAAAATTTTGTTTATGTGATGTTTCTAGCATAAACCCCATCTTTTATATTAACCGCTATAAAATATGTACTTCTTCAAATATCAATTTTTTAGTCATTTAGCATATATTTCAAAAGGTCAGTGTATACATCCAAAATGCGAACCAGTTTTCTACTGTTACTATAGTCTTGTAATTTGTAATTTAAAATCACCTATATTGTAACTTTACCTTGCTGCTAAAATCAAGCCTTAAGAGTACCGCCCAGTGGTGTTATCTTATCCTATAAAATAATGATACAATGACTTGAATTTAACAGGCATTTTTGAATGTAAAGAATTTTCGAGCATATCTAAACCTCAGTTACCGAATCTATTGTCCATTTTCTACGCAAGCGTCTTTGATGGGTATTGTCTAATACAGGCCGAATAGTTGGGTTGGGATGAGCTTGAAATTTATGCATATGGTTAGTCATGTAGTGATGTATAACTTCGTTGACGTATGGTATCTTTAGATCTTCATGTATTGTACGGTTACATACGTACCACGGGGCATCTACTACGGCACACAGAGTTTTGGACTGAAATCTCTGTAGCACGTCACATTTGAGGAACTAGCGCAATCCCACAGTTCGATACCATACGTCCATATCGGCTTGATGATTGTCTTATACAGTAGAATCTTGTTTTCAT
This sequence comes from Limonius californicus, assembly GCA_014611495.1. Taxonomy (NCBI): domain Eukaryota; kingdom Metazoa; phylum Arthropoda; class Insecta; order Coleoptera; family Elateridae; genus Limonius; species Limonius californicus. The sequence goes on along the minus strand of JABXWE010001598.1, from coordinate 4,779 downwards.
ATGAAAGACTGGAGTTTCTGCCCATAAGCCAATAAAGATTTTTGACTTTTAAGTCCATTTCTTTTCTTTTTTTGCCAATGTGTTTTTCCACATATGTTTATTATCCATGTGCATACTTAGGTATCTCGTTTCCTTGGACTGTTGTATTTCAATGCCATTAATTGATATAGATGGACATTGCTGCCTTCTCATCGTAAACGTAACTTGGACGGATTTTGATTCGTTGACCTTTAAACGCCACTTTGTCAGCCAACTACTGACAGAGCTTATGTGGTCTTGTATGATAGCTTGCTGTCTGCGGGTCTTGTTGTTAGATATTCTTCCACTTCTGCGTTGTCTTCATTTGAATGGGGATGAAAAACTTCTGCAAGGTAATGAGCGAAAACACTGGACTTCTCTACGTCCGATCTTGCCCACTGATCCGTTTGGTTTATAGGGATCTGTCCACTTTTCCATGGCGGGGACTTTTTTTTTAATAGTCCGCAACATCCCGTTGTTGGGTTACCCACCCAAGTACTGACCGAAGACCACGCTGTCTTAAATCTCCTGATCGTACGTGAACGGGCGATGAATGTGCGGGGATTATACCATTTAAATTACTTCTTTTTACCTGAATACTTTTTCCTACATTTAGGTCTCACCAGAAAGCCGAACAATAGGTTTATGATTTTATATCTTGTAAAAAGATAGATATTTTTTTATCTGTTTTTCTATCCCGAAGCGTTGTTCCTAACATAGATTTTTCTATGGTTCTTTGGTTTACTACAAATATAGTATAAGTACAGAAAAATACACAATGGATTAGAACTTCTACAAAAGCCAGTGACGTTGCTACCAGAATTGCAAAATTAAAGTGGTGATGGGTCGGCCACATTTCAAGATGGACTAGAAATATGATAGACTGGAGACCACGTACTGAAAAATGAAGTGTCGGTAGACCTAAGACACGATGATCCGACGATATCTCTAGAATAGCAGGAAAAGACTGAAAAAGAAAGCAAAAGATAGGTAGAGATGGAAACAATTGGGAGAGACCTACGTTCAACAGTAGCCAATATAGGTCGCAGAAGAGAAAAAGATAGAAAAAGGAAATGGTTAGGGCTGAGTTTTTACCATGTTTATGCTCCTAACACACAAGCTACAGTCATCATCATCATTGGCAGCCTGTTTGTCCCACTTCTGGGTATCGGCCTCTTCTCTGCCACGTGTTTCTCCTCAGCGCTTCGGTAGAAACACAGGGAATCTAAAGTTTAATGTCGAATCCGAACGACAGAAATTCCATAGAAGATTTTTAGCATTTAGACCCCACGGTTGCAAGCCGGATTGGGAAATTGTGTATGGTGGGTTGCAGACAAGATTTTTATAAATCTGCATAGTAGTGCTTAGGGTTCTAACAAACTACAGTATAACTTTAAAATAGGCAACTTGCATGTTACATGATGCACATAACTCTTAATCCTGGATATTTTAATTGATTCTTGATTTCTCATGAAAACACTGAAAATTGTTATTTTAGAAATAAATTACTATCTTTCCTACCATTAACCCTATTACAATCAAACTTGGTAACTTTGCGTTTTTGGTCATTGTGAGTTGAATGCCATTGACAGACAGTTTGTACGCTTTCTAGATTTCAAACTGCAATAGTCAACTTTTTTATTTCTTACGGCCGCCATATGGATTATCACACCATTAAGTAGACAAAAAAATTATCTTTTCAAATTGGTAACCAACATAACCTTTTTCTTTCAAAAACACTTGTTGAAATTTAAACATTTGCGTAAATAATTCATAAGATCGCTGATTTTATAAAACAATTGAAACAATAATTAAAGGGAGAGACTGTATTGCTAATTGTCAACGAGAAACTTTGCTCAAATTTAACAGACCTCGAATCTCTTACCGTTTCCGAGATGCCAATGGTGAGCAAAATTCACCACCCTGTATATCTATGTATGCAACTAACACTTCACACTTTTTATTAGTTTATTAAGTAATTGTAGGTGCATAAACAATGATATTTTAATGCCTGATAATGTATTAATTCCCACTATGTAATCACTTACATCTATATACAGAGGGTATCGAAAATGGCGCAGAAACAGCACAGTAGACTATTCATCCTTGAAATACTGAGCAATAATTGCTAATATATTTTTGTCTTTAGTTTGCTATTTTCAGAGTTATTATAGGTCAAAGATCTTAAATTTTTCCCTTGGGAAATAACAATAAGCAGTATCAATTCTAAATGTCGATAAATTAATTATTACATTACATTATTACATCTTAACAAGGTTTATAATTTCTTTATACAATGTGCTGCTTATACCAAGGAATTATTTGTGTTACATTCATTCTGCTAATATTTAAAATATTCTCTGCAAATCTGTATAGCAAAACAAATTCACACGGCCACACGTGTACTTTCTACTTTTTCAAATATAAGTAACGTCACTGTAATAGCAATGTATTTGTTTCCTTAAATTTCTACATAATTAAACTTTTCCATATCGTTAGCATTCGATATCTTACTGTTTTTATTATAGGTCGTTCGTTTCTTGTATCGTTGTCTTTTTATTATTGATATCGTGCAATACACTCTAAATTATTATTATGCGGGTATGTATTTTATTTTGGGCGGATGCCACGGTAACGCAGCCTCTTCGCGGACCATTATTCTAATAGACGACATCCAGATGTAAATGTTATGCGACGACTGGATCAAAGAATAAGAGAAATTGAAAGCGCTGCTCCAGTTATAACTGTACATCGTAATCTTACACGAAGTGTAACAACACCGCAGTTAGATAAAGAAATATTGAAAGATTTCGGCAAAGGAACCAGTAGGATGCAGTAGTCAAGCTATTACATGGTAATTTAATGTAAGCCTATGGTATGCAGATACGATAGATAAAGAAGATGGTGTATATCCTTATCATATTCAAATGGTGCAAGATTACCCAATAGGCGTAAAATATTGCCAGTGACCATGACGCTAATCCTAAATTTTAACCTAATATTTGTTAGTTTTTTAAAATTTGCCGCTTTATATGAATTAATTTCTTAATTTGATTGCCACTCTATAGGAATTAAAAACGTTATTTTAATTGCACTTTTATGTTGGATACAGTTTCGCTATTTTGTTGCGTCTTTCTAAGTTTGAGTTAAGTTGACAGTTCCTTTTGTGTCGAAATTACCGAATATTGTTTTTTTTTCGCGCTTGACCTCAGACGCTTCTGGAAATCAACGTGCCAATTTGTTCTAGAACTTTTACATGACATTTCGAAATATGGTGTAATCTTTTGGGGAATGTGCAGATTTCCGTTGCGAGAGTTCGTCAGTCAGTTTTCGATCCTGAATGGCTCCGGGTCTTCCCAAATTCCATATAAGAGGAAGGGCCGTTACAAGAACTAAGTAGGCAACAAGCTTGGGTCCGAGACGAACGTTCATGAAGAGCGGGTTATTCGCGGCACCTATTAAATTAAGTTTATCGTACCGAATATTGCTATAGCCTATTAGTATTATTTCGAGGAATTCGGATCTAAATAAGTTTTAACAGTGGTATCCTGGTTACAGAACAATCAAGTGTGATTGTTTTTTTCTTCGATTCATTCGGATAAAACCGTTTGAACCCGTGAAAATGTAATTGTTGGGTCTGTTGGTGACGCAAGCGTTTGAAATTCCTGTTGCCCTCAACGTCGACTGTCCCCGTTGGAAATAATTCAACTGATCCTGTTGGGAATAATCTGCTTCCCCAGGAGCGTACCTACCAACGTTTCGTCTCAAGGTTTCCTGAAGTCTTCTACCTTTTTCCCGGACCGGAAAAATATCCCCCTTCCTTGCTGTACCTGCATCTGGAAAACAACCCCCGGAACTGTGCCTGCCTCCACAGGAATTCAAGGTAAAGAACCCGTTTTTTGTGCAGTGTAAAAAGAAACCTTTTTTTTCTAGCGCAAACTAGCAAAATTCCAGGATATTGAACTTATTTTATGCAACCTAAAAGCGACCTTCAGTCGCCATTTGTTTACTGTTAATTGTAAAACGATATTAATACTGTATTATTCCTGTGAACTCTACGCCATTGGGCACATAGAATTATTGAAATATTCTAAATATCGTGCGTCAACGGCGGCGAGTTTTGTTTCCTTGGACGTTTAAATATCATTTGTAAAACCATAAGAATGCCATTGACTGTCTTTTATTTTTGTATCGCCATTTCAATAATTTCATTATAGGTGTTTTAAAATTTACTACCTCTTTTATTATTGTGTACTCTGTATTTGTTTGTGCATGAATTTTGCAAGCTTCATATATATATATACATGCAAACCGTCAATACCAAGCCCAAAATGCCATACTCTGCGTGTAATACCAAGCCCTCCACATCAATACGAGGCCCGAGTTCGGGCTTCGTAAAAATTTGTGTGTATATCTTATTATTTCACTTAATACATGCGACTGCAGTCAGATGGCAAAATTTTAATTGGCTTCGTATTGACAGTTTTTATCTCAAAACATACACGTTTAGTTGATACATAATTCCGGTAGAGGGCGCGTCTGTGTTTTTGTATATATGAGATACACACTTTGGATATGTTTTGTCGATCTTACGAGCCGTACATTATTCTATGCATTATACAAAGCCCTAAATTTGACAACAACGCTACGCAACGCTATTAATATTTGATGCAAGAATAAATTTTGCTTGCTTGTAAACTGCATTTGCATAGTGTATAGTACGCGTGCGCGGAGCTCTCGGTAAATCAAACAATGCTTATC
>JABXWE010001595.1:0-16306 GCA_014611495.1 Limonius californicus | reverse complement strand
CGATTAACATGTCTATAGGATTTGAAATGTTAAATTTAGGATCAGCTAGTTTTACATTAGGTATTTTGAATGATTTTAAATCAATTGTCTTTGATGGAATACTTTCATTAATATTCGGTATAACAACGCATTTAATTGTGGTTGTGAAGGAATTGTAGAGCGAATTCAATTTTACTGTTACCAGCTTTGTAGTGTGGCTCATTTTTGTATTAATTCCAGAAATTTCTGTGTTAATGTTTTGCGATTGGAGACCTAATTTACTGAACAATGATTGTGCAATCAGATTAATTTGGGATCCTACATCCAGCAATGCCCTACACTGAATATGATTACCACGACTACCTTGAATATTTATTATCGCAGTTGAAAGTAGCACCTCTGTGGTTTGATTTGCACAGTGATTAGATATCGCCGTTGTGGTGCTAGGCTGGACGTTTTCAATAAAATGCAGTAAAGTGTGATGCCTTTGTTGACACTCACGACAAACTATTTTAGATCTGCACTCGGTGTTATTATGACTAGCCTTAAGGCAGTTGTCGCATAAATTTAACGATTGAATATGATTAATTCGATTAGGTATCGTGAGCTTCAAGAAGTCAGAACAATGATGAATGCTATGAGTAGAACCCTTACACATGTGACAGTATAGTCTTGATGTGGAAATGTGGTAGTTGAATCTGCCCTTATTCATATTGTTATGTGCGAATTGAGATTTCGCTGTTAAGTTATTACTAGGTTTGTTGACCTTAACAATATTTTTGTCGGGTGCCGTCATTGATTCGAGAAGCGTGCAACGTGCTTCTATAAATTGAGTTAAGTCCTCCAATTTTGGGATTTCATTAGTTAACTTTGATTGCCAGTCGCGCCTTGTAATGTAGTCTAATTTTTCGGCTATAACTGGTACCATAATACCGTCCCAGTGTTCAACAGGGAGGTTTAGCACCTTGAGTGCTTCAAGATTAACAGTGATGTCGGTTAGTAATTGAATTAAAGATGTATAAGACGCCTTTGTAATTAGCGGTGTATTTATTATTGCTAGCACGTGTTCGTGCACGATTAAACGCGTATTCGCATATTTTCTTTTTAAGATTTGCCAAGCGGTCGCGTAATTGGCGTTTGAAATCTTTAGCGCATCTATTGCACGGGCTGCATTACCCGTTAAGCAAGATTTTAAGTAATTCATTTTTTCGCAATCGTTGAGGTTATCGTCGCGATCAACAAGTGAATCAAAGGAGTCACGAAACGAAATCCATTCGGAATAATGACCGGTAAATGTTGGCAGGTTTAAATCTGGTAATTTTAATTTTGAGGTACGGCTCCCGTTTGTTTGATTAGAACCGCCGGCTATCGGTACAGACAATGAAAGAGCTTCCGTAAGCGTTGTCATTTTGGCCATAAGATCGAAATATTGAGTCTCAAAAGCTTGTAGTTCTGTTTCACGCATTTCCCGGTCGGCGTCATCAATAGCAAACATTTCGATTTGAGTGTGAACTTCTTCAAATTCATGTAATAATGGAGATACACTAGAAAGACGCGTTTTAACGAGATTTATATCGCCAGATCGGTCAAAAGTTGCTATAAATTTTTCATGCCTAGTTAGTTTGGCCTTAATTCTACCTCTTTTTGCAATCAAGTCGTCTAACTCACTCATATTGATGATCGGTAATTAAATTGCCTTTAATAAAATTACGTAAATTGAACAAAGTTGAGAAAAAATGTATTCATTGATAAGGATTGAGACCCTTCTTTGGATTAATTACGTAGGATAAGTAGGAATTATAGGGTAACGCTCACCGCTTTACTCTGGTGGGCGAGGGTTTCTCCTTGCTGTGTTTTATCGGTCAGCTCGTGGACGCCTGTTTGATGAAGACTTGCGGATTCTGGAAGCTTGGACTGCTGCCTGGTTGATCTGATGTTGCGTGGAAATTATTGATTGATAGCCATCCGGCTCTCGAAGGACCATATGTTGGGTAGTTGAAAGAAAACGCGATCTTATTAACTACACGCATTTATTGAACAACACTTCAGAACAAGGAGCAGAGCTCCACAGAAAAAGATGTTACTGCCACAGCAGTTGTATTGCAAGTGTTTTAGGGGTGCTGGGTAGGCTACCTGCCTTCGACCCTATTTGTCTATCCTTGTCAGGAGCAGACAATTATGATAAAAAATGATTATTAACTGATTATTTGCGTACGCTCTTTTTGAATGTTGAGCTATGTATGCTGTATTTAAATATTCAGTAATATACGCTCTTTCTGAATATTCAACAGTATACAGAGTTACACCTAAAAAAGTAAAGTTGTAAGAAAATCTGTAAGAGCTCAAAATCTATAGTTATTGGTGCTCCAAAATGGGAAAAACGTAAAAACCGATTATAGATAGATAGTTTCGTATGCTCTTTTTGGGTATTCAGCAATATACGCTCTTTCTAAATATTCAGCAGTATACAGATAATTATACTAAAAGTAAAATTGATAACTTGTAAGAAGTCGATATCTATAGTTTTTAGTACTCCAAAATGGGAAAAATTGTAACAACTGATTAGTTTCGTACGCTGTTTGTGAATAGTTAGCTATATAGGCTCTATCGGAATATTCAGCAATGTACGCTCTTTCTGAATATTCAACATTCTACAGAGAGCTATACTTAAAAAAGTAATGTAAGAAAACTTATAAGAGATAAAAATTTATAGTTTTTAGTATATTCCAAAATCGCAGAAAATGTAATAACTAATTCGTTTCGTACGCTCTTTTTGAATATCGAGCTATATAAGCTCTAGATGAATATTCAGCATATACGCTTTTCCTGAATATTCAGAAGTATACAGAGAGTTATATTTAAAAAAGTGAAGTTGTAAAAAAACTTGTAAGAGCTCAAAATTTACAAAATGGGAAAAAATTGGATTAGTTTCGTAGGTACGCTGTTTTTGAATATTCTTTCAATATTCTTTCTGAGTATTCAACAATATACGCTCTTTCTAAATATTCAACAGTGTACAGAGAATTATACTTAAAAAGTAAAGTTGATAACTAGTAAGAGCTCAATATCCATAATTTTTAGTACTCCAAAATGGGAAAAAATGTAAAAGCTGATTAGTTTCGTACGCTCTTTGTAAATAATGAGCTATATAGGCTCTAGGGGAATATTCAGCAATATACCCTTTTTCCTAATATTCAACATTATACAGAGAGTTGTACTTAAAAATGTAATCTTGTAAGATAACCTATAAGAGCTCAAAATGTATAGTTTTTAATATTCCAAAATTTAAAAAAATGTAAAAACTGATTTGTTTCATACGCTCTTTTTGAATATTGAGCTATATACGCTCTAGCTAAATGTACAGCAATTTACGCTCTTTGTGAATATTCAACGCAACTCTGTTCGAGCAGTACAACTACGTGCTGAAGCTTGTTTAGTATCAGACGGCGGACATTTTGAACAAATGTTGTAATTACGTACTCGCCATAATTATAGTTCGAATCTTCTTTTGTTCTTAAAAATTTGTATGATTAAGTTTAACCAACTGATTAAACATTCATAAGTTGAGATCCAACACTTTTTTTGCGATTTTCAGATTTTTAAAACCGCGGTAGCTCGAAAAATAGTGGTCTGATGGAAAAGTGGTAGAAGAACTTTTTGTTTAGTTTTTGTCGCATAACACCATCCCACAGTCCATATGCGCGAATTTCGAAACACCCTGTATATTCACATCGAATTTAAATTTTTTTCGCTAAAATGGATTAAAATAAGGGTATTTGTAGAAATGTATACTCCGTGGCCTGCATGTTATCATATGAATAGAATTGTTGGTATATTTCCTTCAAAAAAAGGCAGGCAATTAACCATATCGTTTTGTTTACATGTTTTAGATATGAGAATAGTTGGTTATCTGCTGATCAATCTTCTTCTTAGAGTACTTTATCTCTTACGAGACGTAACGATCTTCTCTCTTATGCTTATGTTACGCGTTTAGAGTGCCACAGACATAGAGGACCTACAGCTTAACGTGGGTGTAGAACCACGGAAAGTGTAAACACTTCTACGCCAGAGAAGATTTACTAGGCAGAATACCTCGCTGGTTTGCCATTGTTTTGCGAGGGAGAACGGCCGTAAAAAATCCGATGTCCTGGTACTGGGAATTGAACCCGGGACCTTCAGCGTAGTAGTCTAACGCGCTAACCTCTAGCCCACGGCCGCTCATCAATACACTATCATATTAAATTAAATATTCGTGAACGAAGTCTTAGCCACAATTATATAACACGTAGTACCATTCATTACAGGGAAAAACTGGCTGAACGGAAATTCTGCATAAAATTTAAATTAAAAAAGTTTAGCTATTATTAATGTATATACAATTTTGAAAGACTTGCAATTAACACAACTTCTTATAGTTAGGAAAAGCTTATTTCTTCTTTAAGCTTCTTGATGCAAAACGTGTTACGTCAATTATAGGTATTTAAAATATTCTAGGCCAATCACTGGTTAAACTAACGTGAAATTAGTTTTTACAGTATCATTCTATTTAATGATGAAAATGTATTATAAATTCGTGGATAGAAAAATGTTTTGAGTGCCTTGGCTTCTTTTTAACAATATTTATGTAGGTATATTAGTCCATATCTCCGAGTGTTCTGATTTTGATAAGATTTTAAAAGTGAAGAAGGATTTCCCCGTTCCTTTAAAATGCAGTGCAAAAAGTAGCGACAAGAGGGAATATTCACTAAACATGATTTTTTACTGTTTTTTTCCTTTTGTTCCTACTTTTATATTATTCATTCATCAAACCGTTAGTAGCAATGTTTTGACTTCTCCAGAGAAACAGTAGAACAATGGGCCTCTACACGTATTTGAATACAACCCATTTTATTAGGATATTAAATAATTACCATTCCTTTTCGTATTGATGAAAGTTTAAATTTCAATTAAGGGTACTGCTTTGTATTATTCCCTTTAATCATTTCAATAGCCCGTTCGAAAATATAATACAGCGGAATGTAACTGAATTTCAAACTTCTGATGATGTTTAAATCTTCGCAATGTATTTGCTCTGCTTCGTGATAGCTACAGCACACAGTTGCATTAACCTATATAGAAATGTAACAACGTCGTAGCGAAAATCCTATTTACTTATTTTAGTACTAATTCCGAGGAAAAGTTTATCAGTTTACTGCCTAGCATAAAGCAAATCGTCTCCATGTGCGCATTTTTATGATGATACTAGTAATTCTATGCAAATTTTGCTTTTAATATCAATGAGCTCGTACAGCATCTGCGATTAATATAAAAGGCGGAATGAGCAGTGTAGATATTAGATCCTCATTTTACCGTTTTCGAAATATGTAATACTTTTAAATATTAAAACGAATGTGAATATGATTATTGTAAAATGTGCAAATAGAATATTCATAATCTCTTAGAAAACATTCGGCATATTACGATGTTTACATTATTGAAACACTTTGGGGGTTATTAAACTACGTCATCAGAGTACCTCATGGGAAATGGTGCAGACCAAAGACTTATTTCTCATAGTACATATGTACATAACGTCACGTTATTCAAAAAGCAAGAATTTAAAATTAAGGTAATCATGTAATTGCTTTTTGGAATAAATGGTAGTAGTTATTTTTTCTTCTTCTTTGTCTTACCGTTTGGGCCTTCAGGCCTGTTGTTTCCTAGGTGTGATCTATTTATCGTATGGCACATTAGATACAACAAAATTTGTAGCTAAGCATGTAAATATAGAATGTACAGTCGAACTCCAGTGATGTTGGAAAGTACCCAAAAAAAATTACTATATGGAAAGAATTCATGTTTAAACACGAAATTAATCTCATATATTTGATAGTCGGCAACAGCGATATTTTAATTATAAAACTGAATAACACACAACCTCATGTATTGTCAGCCTGAATCAATTTCCTCATTGTGTTTAATACCTTTTCGCTGTTTTTTTACCATTACCGACACATTGTTGGCAGCAATACCAAATTTTGCGGCGACATCCTTTTTGTTCGACACTTTTATGGACGTCGTTTAACACCTTTAGCTTGTTTTCAATAGGTACTCAAATATGTTCGTTTTTGCATTTAAAAAACCGCTTAGTTCAACAACAAGGTAGCAACTAACAAATGCATGTACAATGGTAGATGAATTTCACATTAAGAGATGTGAAAACCAAAGATTATCTATCGCATCATTAGAATTACACAACTTCTATGCAATTTTTGAACATTTTATAATCCGCTTAAAAATTTAAATCTATGCTTAACTAAGTTGATAAGATTCTTGGAAAAACACAAACAAGACGTAGTATTACATAATTCGCTCCAAATTGTACCTGAATACCTGAGTAAAAGTTTAAAAGACAAACATCACAATATGGAGGCTTTACATCATAATGTAGAGATATTTTTACAAGTATTTGAGTTTCAATGTTAAGATCCTCACAATAACATCATTATATAGGAATTCGACTGTATAAAATATAAAATATAAGGTACCTTCATATAAAATGTTTATATGTATGACAGAAGTATACGTTCACAGTTCACAAACGTACATATAAACTATCTGCATATTGTACTGCGTTGTCTGTTGCACTCAGGAAATAACTGAAATGTTCTTCATAAGCTCGGAAAGGGCAGTATCTTACTATGTGCTAAATGGTTTGTCTCCCAGTACCACAGCCACATCCTGGTTCTGGAGCTTTACTCCACCTGTGAAGCAAATCCATGCATCTGCCATTGTTTGTTTCGTATGTTATTCAGAGTAGAGCATAGATTACGTTTGTGTCCAATGTCCATGCATCTAAGCTCTCGGTACAGAAGAGGTACATGATTTTTCCACTCGTTTCTCCATACTTCTAAGGCGTTAAAATTGGTTTCAAGCAGAGTTGAGGGATGGTTTCTTGAACGTAGTCTGTTGATTTAAAAATCGCGTATATCAAAGTGCTTCGGCAACAGCTGGTTGTTGTTGATCGTCTTGAATTCTCTTAAGAAAGCGTTTTTTTCTGCGTAGTGTGGTTGGTGGGCTGTTGCATAGTAAGGGGAGCCATAATTTTCGTGTCGTTGTTAAGTTGGACGTCCACTAGCCTGATATGGGCACTCTTTACCTAAATTGGACAGCAATATTCTGCTGCTAAAAAGACCAAACCGAGCCCATAGAAGCGTAGGGCTCTGGTGCCGCACGATGTTTGGAGGATGTTGTTTGTTGTTTTTTGCGATATAGACTGCAAACTGTTTTTTCCTTACTTTAATGGTTTACCCTTTTGCTTATTTCCTTCCTTCTATTGTCACCCAATTTTCCGATATGCTTCTACTCTCTTCTTCTTCTTGAGCATCTTTCTACGTCTTCCACGTTGCACTGTTGTATATACTTTTTTATGATTCGGTATCTTATAGAGTTTCCTGTTGTACATCTTCAATTCAATTGCTCTTAGCATCTTATTAGTTCTGTTGCTATTTGTTTCTATCTCAACACCATACACCATTATCAGTCGGACACATAACCTTGATGTTTATGTGCTTCTTTTTCTACATGCTGTCTCTTAGTTGGCCAGCTGTTGCATACCGCTGTGTGAGCTTGTATCCTCACTTAATCTGTTAGGTCTCCATAATTCGTAATAATTGTTTCTAGGTAGCTAAAAGACCTGATCTATACATTTATTATCGATGACCAGTTTACACCACGTGGGTTCACACTGTATTACGTTTAATCCTCTGAAATCTTCGTATTATATTTTCTTAGCTTCGAAAAATAGTATTAAGCTAAGTCGATGGTATCTAGGGAACCTTTATGATGCAAGCTGGTAGAAGACGAAAATATCATACAATAAGTTATGGCAATAAACCACCTTGGAACAACATTGACCAGTGATGCTAACTTAAATAAAGAAATAAAACATCAAATGAATAGGGCAAACCGGGAGAGGCGAAAACAAGAATATTTAAGTGTGTAATTAGACCGATAATAGCTTCCTCGTCAGAGACAAGACAAGAAAGAAAAGAGCAAATAACAACACGAAAATACAGAGATGATGGTTTTAAGAAGAATAATAAGCAAAACAAGAGAAGACCGAGTGGAGAGTGTATACATAAGAGAAACTTGTCAAGTGGATATCAATCAATGGATAGTCAACAGAAGGAGGAGATGGAATAGTCATGTGGATAGAATGGACGAGAGGAGGGTGGTGCAAATAGTAAGGCACAACAGACCCACAGGGAGAACAAGCATGGGACATCCCATAAAAAGATGGAGAGACAGCAAGTAACCTCATCTATTAAAAAAAACAGGGTTAAAGCTAATTAGAGGAAGAGCAAGAAGAAACTTCAATTGCCTTCGCTTCAGAGTGTTTGTAGATCTTCATTTTCTGGTAATGTAGCAGCTATTTTCAGCTATTTGTTCCCATTCTGGAATCACTATTTAGGAAGCTTTAATTGAAAGGTGTATAGCAGAGCTGTTTGAACATCGATGACCTACTTCCAGATAACTGTTTTTGAACATCAGTTCAAACTCATTGCTATAATATTTTCTTAGATGTACTGCTCAAAGTTACATCACAAAAATTGATAAACTTCATTGTGCTCAAAACATAAAAATTTCCAGCTAGTGAAGCAGTCTGTTTTAATACAATTCCGACAAAGTAGAAATATAAAATAACATGGATTTACGGAAATGCTTTTGTATTTACGTCTCCTATTAGTAAAGAATATTTATAGACATTTAATACCCATAGCTTTCAGTAACAATACCAATAAAGCAATAAACTTTATTGACGTTGATCCGCTCCATTATTTCATTTCGATCAAATACAAACAAATTGAGCATCGCTTCTCTCAACTAAATCAATTTATTGGAGTGGCTCCTTTCTTTTCATTGAGCCATGCAATTTTAATTGTTCCTGTGATTAATTGGGCGCAAATCTATTTGTTTTCCAATGCTCTCTGTGGTTCTTTTGGATTTCCGTATTTTCCTCTACATTATAAGTCAGAAGAGAGTATTTGGAAAATATTGTTTGTTATTTAAAGGTGGCGCTTGTGTGGAAAGCCCGGGCTTAAACTAGTTTCCTTTACGGAATACCAAACCAATTTTTGGTAATAAAAAAAGTATTTTAGTAGTAAAGAAGTTCACTGCTCAAAGTTAGGTCGCCGCCGGGAACTGCGGGGCCGACCGGTAGTACAAAAACCCATAAAATGCGCTGGATGGCCCATATAATGGTCTTAAACTAGAAGAAGCGGCTAAGATGTTCTCTCTTTATACTTTTAATCCATACCTAATGCGGAATCTCCAATTGTCTCTCGACTTATTTAATCCCCATTAATGAACACGGGAAGTTGGGATCAATTCCAGCTTCCAGTTAAGTAAATGCTGTCTAGTTTTTTCCCAATTTATTGCGAGTCTTTCGCGGGAACGAGATTATAATTTATCGATTCCTCGTTTTATTGCTTTTAATGCTGTTAGGTTCAGTGGAAATTTCTATTTTTACAGGCGACCGTCTGAAAGAAACTTGTTAAAGTTTTTTTAATATACTTCCCGCTTCTTGTTAGACTGGATTTTTACCGCAACGTTCTCCAATCATCCCCTAATGAGATTCCATTTGTTTAATTCAAAACATCGAACTAGAACTTTTAGGGTTGTTAATTGAATTGCAGCGTCCCAGGAATCTCTCTTCATTTCCAGATCAAAATAGCGAATCTGCGGGTGTAGGTGGCAACCGCCTACTACTTGTTGATGGAATTATGATGGATTTCGCGGTAATTTATTGCTCGGATTGCTGGAGTTACTGCTCCTTAATTATATTTCGGAGGATTACATAATTACGTCAAATAATAATTAATGGGAACCTATTCGCTTTAATCGAATGCTAAGTTTCCTTTGATCTATGTTTTCCACAATTGCATTGACTTGGTTACTGAAATTTCAAGCGCATACTTACTTAGGTACTTCCAGCTTTAACCTTTCAACTAAGATTTGACGTTTGGGTCATGAATTTTTTAACCATAATTGTAATTATTCGTGTTGCTCTTCAGACTTTTCATAGAAATTTTTAGATGGCATGGGGTGGGCCTGGCGTATCCAGGATCGACTCTCGAGTCGAGATGATGATGATGATTATATATAATACTATAATACTAATACTTAGTAGATATTAATGTTCTTGTTAATGTTTCCAAATATACAAGCTATCATATTTTTTTATTGTCACTATTTACAATCTGCTCATAGAGCAATAAGTAAATTACTTAAGTGAATGTATATGTGACAATGACAATGGAAGCAGACGTTCATCAACATCACTTCAATTATAACTAACACGCAATAACACTATATAAGCTGGGACCTGTCATTTAGTCTAAAAAGTCTAAGTTCTAAAATCTAAACGACAAATCAAGAGTATACCTGCTTCTTAAGTCTACGGTTATGATCATTGTTGTCCAATAAGTTTAGTGCTAAAGTATTAGGGTGAAGTTTTAACTTGGCGATGGAACTTTCGCTATTTCTTCTTTCACAGTACACACTTTGACGTCATTGAATATATCTGCGTTACTTATGTGGGTACGGTGCATTAAGGACGATCCGAAGCGTTTTAGATTGAAATATTTCTATTATAGCTAGACTAGTGGATGACGCACTTCCCCAGAGTCGGATCCCGTAGAGTTTATAGATCAAAAGCTTGTTGTGGAAGGAAAGTTGAGAATGTCTGCCCAACAGCCAGTAATGTTTGCTAAACTTCAGATTTAGTTGCTTTCGTTTGGTCCATATGTGGGTGCATTGCCAGATTGTGGTGCTTCAATTGCTAGTGGTAGATGGACAAGTGTCTCTCCTTTTTGTAAAAGTGACGTGTACAGATTTAGTTTAATTGATTTTAATCCCCATTTTTTAAACCAATCTTGGATGTCATGAAGGTTTGTTTGTAATTTTATGGAGGCCCTTGTTGGTTCTTCATCAGTAGCCAATAGTGCAGCGTCTTCTGCGAAGGTTGCGATTGAAACTGCGTCACAGGATGGTAGGTCTGCCGTGTACAGTAGGTACAATACCGGTCCTAGAACTGGGGGTATTCCAGAGCCTATGGGGATCGGATTGGTACTTTCTTCTTCGCATTTGACTTGAAAGAGTCTATTGTGTAGGTAAGATTGTAATATGAGATAAATGTTATCAGGCAGCGACTTTTTGGCTTCAATGGTGGTATTAATAATTTCTACTGCTCTACTGAATTTGCTCAACCGTGGAGTGCTGCCTCCTAAAACCGAATTATTAGTCTCTTCAGTAACAGTTTCTCAAATAACTTTGAGATTATGGGTCTGTATGACACTGCTGTGTTAGGAGGCTTGCCAGGCTTTTGGATTAGGATGATTTTAGCAACTTTCCATTGCGTTAGGAAGTGAGTTCTTAATGTTGCATTAAATATAAATGTCAACACTGTGAAACCCTTGGGCGGGAGTTCTTTTAAAATTTGCCCTGTTATTAAGTCATACTCGGGTGATTTTTTTTTATTGTATCTTTTAACGCTTTCACTTCATTGGCTTGCATTGGCGGCGGGGCATCTAAAAACCTATCCATTTCTTCTTCCTCAACTCCAGGTGTTCCAGGTAATGGTTGGAAAACTTTCCTGAGGTGTTCAGCAGAACCTCAGCAGTTAGGCATCGCTTTTCGCCCATGTTCCACAGTGAATAATCACTCGCTTCTGTAGCCAATAAGCCTTCGATGAATTCTTTACGTCTCGTCTCTGTATTCCTGCAACATTTTCTTTACTTCTCTTACTGCAGTCTTCTAACGTTGTTTTTCTTCGTGGTACAGTCTTCTCTGCCACTCCTTTCGTAATCTTCTTTTCTCTGCTATTTTATTGGTGATTTCTTTCGTTCTTCCTGTGTGTGTCTGGTAGTATAGGCGTTGATTTCCAGGCAGAGTTCTGTACTGCATTCAAGAAATCTTCAGCTGCCGTTTCGATATCGTCCGCTGTTTTTTTATATTTAGAGAGATGTTTTTTCTCCAAATGAATCACTTAGATGATTGTATAGTTGTAGCGGCTTAGTTTTAAAGATTAGGGATGTTCTTATGGTTAATATAAAACAGAGGAAAGCTATGACATCAAATTTAAGTTTTAAATCTTTTCTTAATCTGAGGTATTTTTTTGTTTCGAACATGTCGGAGTTTACTTACAAATTAAAGCAGAAACGTAAAATACGATAGCTTTTAAAAGTGCGAGAAATAACACATTGAAAACATTCTGTTGCACAGCCAAAGCTCCTCTTTGAAGATAATCTACAACCCTTTTTTAATAAGCACCTAAATGTAGGCAACTCAATTTACTAGCTACTATTTGTTTCCCTAACGACGGAAATGAATGCAGGATAAATTTGAAAAGTGGGAAAGAGGGCTCTATTTATCGTGCATTAATTTCCGTCGTTATGGAAACAAATAGCAGGTAGTAAATTGAGTTGCCTACATTTAGGCGCTTCTTAAAGAATCTTTGAGGAGCTCTATCCCTGAAAGGAAACACTTTTGACCGCACATTTATTAACAAAAAATGTTTGCTTTCATGTATACTTTAAGACCTAGAAGTTTGTCCTTGCAATTCATTAACACCTTGTATATAACGCATGAAAAAGTGGTTTAAAATCCATGTATTCCTCTTCGGCAGAGCAGAGGACAGAAAATTCATTTACTGCCTATAAAATCTGTAAATTTTTGGCCCTCCTGTATTCAGAAAATTATTGTTTAGCCACATCCTCACAGTTACTACAAGAATTTTAGTAGGCAATAAAGTGCAAGTAAGCGTTATTCCAAAAAGCATCATTTAATCACATGGTTCTGTACTACTCCTGTTCATACTTTTAGAGAAAATTGGTGTTAGAACTGAAGTTTCTTGAATTTTCAGTCGATTGTCTTTACATCAGATATGCGAATAGTACGCACTTATTTTGTCACAATTTTTACAAAATTGATTTGCATTTTAGATACGTCACGAAACTTTTCCAAAAATAAAACATGGTTGGCGTTCGTATAGTATAAATTATAATAATTTTTAAATATTTTCGCCCATAGACCACCAAATATCAAGTAATTAAATCATAATAAAAACAAATTGGTGGTCAGCACAATCGCCTAGCTTAAACTATGTTGTCTTGAACTGCATTTAAAACTTCATTATATAGCGTAAATAAGTATTTTAAAGTTTCAAAAATCTTGATTGAATAGTAGTATGAATTTTCGTTCCCAAATGTCGTCTTGCACGAAAAAGAGAAAAGAAAAATTGCTTTGTTATTCTGATTGCTGTTTTCTATTTATACCTCAATGCCGTTACCGCTGTAAATATTTACGTGCAGGATTTGTAAAAACAACTTCATTGCTTAATAATTGCTTCATCGACAGTTGTAAAATAGTGTATAATAAAAAATGAAGGGTCTTAAAATTACGAGGTATGATTTTGCTACAACGGGGATGTCGGGTTCGATTCCAGCTAGCTTTCACCTCTTATGGTTTTTTCCGAACTGCTAACTAAGACAAGTAACCATTAAACTTAATAGTGCATATAAAACGTAAAAATAAAATTACAAAAAAGAAAATGTTGGTTAGCTCCGGCATCTGAACTTTAACAGATAAAGCAAACCGTCGTTTCCCATTGGTAATCTAATTAAAGGCAGCATACGCTCTGCATTCTTTTTAAAATATTCCCTAGACGCTTTGCTTGTTCCTTTAACATGATTGTGAACACTTTCGTTTGATGTAGTTTAACCAAAAAAATGTTTTAAAACATCTGTGTGTTCATTATTCTCCAAGTTCATCTCGTTAAATTGTTTAACTCGTTGTTGAATCCTTTAAATTTCTTTCTCCCTTGCGGGCATTAAAAAGTAAGTTGGGATTTTGACAGGTAGACCCTTCCTAGCCGTTAAAATATCCAAACATTTTAGGCTTCGTCCACGTTAGCTAATATTTACATTGTGCGTTGTATTTAATACAACTGCGCTTGTTCATCGAAATTTTTGTAAACCTGGACCGCCCACCAAACGCACATACGTATGGTGCTTAGGGTGCGACGTACGTTATTCATCGTCGCGTCGGTCAAGTTTAAGTGCTAAACAAGTATATGAAAACATATTGTGATATTAAGGACATATGTTGGGCGTTGTTCATTCATTGACAGCCTTTTTGTCCCACTGCTGGGCATCGGCCTCTTGTCTGCCACGTGTTTCTCCTCAGCATTAAGGAAGAAACTGGGGGACATACAGTTTAACGTCGAATTCGAACGATAGAAATTCCAACGAACGTTTTTAGCATTAAAATCCCACGGTTGCAAGCCGGATTGGGAAATTGTGTGTGGTGGGTTGCAGGCAAGTTTTTTATAAATCTGCGTAGTAATGCTTAGGTTTCGAAACCAAGCCAAAATCGACGTTTTACTTAGAAAGCGTTGTTATATTTGATAAAAAGCATATTGATTTTGTTTCTGCAAAATCTGTGAAGAACTTAATAAACATGGCTTTTATGACGGTACAGTATGCTTTTGGTAGAAAGGTAAAAAAACCGGTGTGTCTTTTTATTTTAGCACTTACCCCAAACATTTCTAGAAAATCGCATATAAAGTATGTTACCCTAGAGGTAGTATAATTTAGTTTCAGTTATTCATGACATAGTCGTAAACTGGTAACCACCAGAACGCCTTTACGTATTTGTTTATAGTTACAAATCACTAACTTAGGTACTAAACAATTTTTACAGTCGATGAAGTACTGCAGTGAACTAGAAACGGACGGACACTTTATTTTTTGCATGCTCTGTTATAAGAATAAGAGTTTCTCTTTGGAATAAAACTTATTATGACTGTATTATGTGGGTAATTTTGGTTAAGCAAATTAAGTAGCCTCCAAATTAAGTAAATTAATATGGTAACTGGATTGGAATGTATACCAAATTTTTTGTAAATTCCAAAGTAATGTTAAGGAAATCTTTTGTGCTTATAAAAATTGCTTAAATGATAGAGTATCGTCAGAAGTATTTAACAGTTAATTGGTTTGCAAACATCTAGAATGGAATAAAAATCAGCCGTTATTATACAGGGTGATTACTTTATCTTGTAATAGGTAAGTAGGCTGCACACAGTACAGCTGTTTGTATTCCATAGGTATCTTAGTAAAATTTACATTGTTTAAATAAATAAAAAACAAAGTAGTTACCTTGGATGTACTTAAGATGTACAATGAAACTTTTTACTAATAAAGCAGGTACATTTACACTATTTATTTCTTATAATTTAAATAAACCAAGTACAGATAGAACCAAGATAGCATTGACATAACAATAAATTCAACAAAAAAATAAATTAAAACGGAAAGAGAAACACTAATTCATGGCGTAATAAATGTTCAAACTGCCGTCCACCTTGCTGTTCACATAAGTCATTCCCTCGCAGAAGAGAATTAACACGAGTTAGCATGTGCGGGGTGATTGACCTGCATGATTCAATATTACTTTTGCATGAATCTTCCTGAGTTTATACGGGAGTTTCGTAGAATGTCTTCTAAGAAAATCGTTTTCTAAAAAATGTAAAAACATTTCCCCAATTTGAACTGTGCTCAAAGAAGTGAGAACCAACGATAAAGTTGTCAACGATACCACACCTCTCATTTACAGTAACTATTCTTTTAAATATGCTTGCCGAATCCAATGTGGGTTGTTTTGTGAATAGAAATGGCAGTCGTGTCTATTTACACACGTAGTGTTACTAAACGTCGTGTCATGTCTTAAAACCGCGGATCATTGCCTTCGTGTCTTAAAAATTGGCAGAAATTCACTTGACGTGGGTAATCATCTTCATTAAGGTGTTGCACTAATGTGACGTGGTAAGGATGGAACCGGTTTGCTTTTAAAGTGTTATACACTGAACTTTGACTGAAGCCTACAGTTCTTGCAACTGTTCGATCACTGCCGCTTCGGCTTCTAGAATTGTGACATGTCGTTGACTCATCTTTGGCTTGAAAAACTCTGCATACTGCCTCAAATTTCTTTGCAAAGCACCTTAAGGCATTATGTGATGGAAGGAGTCTATGCGGGTATCTTTGTGCGTATCGTCGTACTGCTAAGTCTGCCGCCCCTCTGCATTCTCCAAAAATCAACATCATGTCCGTTTTCTCGCTATTAGAATGCATTGAAACTGATTGTTTTTATCACAAGAATCTATACAAATCAACAATTTTTTGCAGAAGTTTGTTAAGTTTTGACAAAACAGTAATTGACAGTTGCCTGCCGAAAGGACTTAATGTAAAAAATCTTATTAACTGTAAAAAGTACTTGTGCCAAGATTAGA